>JAJHUR010098562.1:6218-44487 GCA_027495735.1 Lutjanus campechanus | reverse complement strand
TGTAATTACACAGTTAGAACAATGTATGTGAGCTTTAATTGCACAGCAAGAACAAGGTTCAAGGGCTGTAATTAAAAAGTAAGAACGAGGTACATAAGCTGTGGTATGTAAGCTGTAATTACACAATAAGAACAAGGTTTAAAGAATGTAATTACAGTTTTATGAAGTGTTGACCATTTTCCCCAAACTTCAGTATTTACAAAAACACTGTTCATTTATTTCTCCTTTCCATTAAAATGCAAAGAACCAGTAAAGGATCCAGTAAATATTTTATTGGTGCCTGATTGGTACTTCAAGTCATGTGCGTTATTATAAAGTCCTACATTTACAGTCTTATTTGCAGGCCTCTTGATGGAGCCGCAGCACTCGGCAGCATTCCTAAAAATACTAGGAGTTTGTTGGGGTTTTTTTTTTATTCTTCTTCTTCTTTCTTTTTTGTCTGTCATCATTAATAATTCATCTCTTTTCTTGGATGCTAAAACAACAACAAACAGAACAACAGCTCAGATAATGTATTCAGTCAAAAGCTCATTGTCTGGGGGAGGAGGAGAGGGGACAGCGAAAATGTGCACTGGAGTGAGACAAGAGAGCACCCCGACAGGGAGAGGCTCAATGTCACTCCGCAGCATGGCGGGAAGGAAGAAAAACAAACGCCAGAGGGGAAAAAAATAAAAAAAAAAGAGAGGAAGATACAGTTTGTAAGTCATAAAAGCCCAATTAAAGGCATTAGGGTTCTCAAATGGAGGATTACAATGAATAATTTGTGACTGCAATTTTTTCAGGCTGATTGTGCCATTAATGTGGGTGACAAAAAAGGATATATTTTGAAGAAGGGCTAGTAGAAAAGCTTTCAATGCAGAAAAAAAAAAACCCACAACTAATAATTCAAGGTTACATGGATACGCTGCCAAATCTGCACCCGGGCCGTCCATTGACTCAGCTGCCTTACTTTAAATCTCTTCACTCCCCCGTCACCCCTTCATTTGGAGTAGCTCGACCTTGAATGTCTCCGGTGTGAACCAGTGCCCCAGCTTTCACATTACGCCAGAATGGATCCTGACTCATTCAATTTAAGCCCATCAAGAAAGCACAATACAAGGCAAATTAGCTGCCATTATTTAGACACTTTCATGCCCCCAATTTGAGGTTATATGACAATTAGTTACATTTGTCTCCGCTGTCTTCATGGTTGCCCCGTTCTCTGCAACATACATGGGCCTCTTCAGCAGGACTTTGATATTTATACAGTATATTTAATTCTTATAGAGGAATTAGCTAATTTAACACTAATTATGGCAGATATAAGCCATTTTTCAAAGGGGTTTTATTGAAAAATAGCACACTGAAGAACTAAGTTGTTACTTTTCCTGACAGCTCTAAAAAATATCTTTTTATTCTAACTGCTGCAGCATTTATTCAGGTAGGATTTCCAGACTTTTAACAGGATTGTGCAATCCCGCAGTAATTCTGGCAGAAGCTTGTTGAACGTGTAAAGCATGACAGTGATAAAGCAGTTCCTTTTTTCAAGCCAAACTCTGTGTGCTTGGACGTTACCCAGAGGACTATGTTGTTACAATAACTGCTCATTGAGGCCCAGACGATAATTACAGCATGGACAGACTTTCTACAGGAATGTTGACAAAGGAACTTGCAGAGTGTCCTGCTGTGGAGAGACTGACTTATATTGTTCAAGGGAAAAACAAGAGCTTTATCTGTTTATGGAGCCTGCATATAGTATTTTTTTTTTTAAATTACACACTGCTGCTTTGTGAGTGGGATTTGTCAATCTACATATAACTAAAATAAAAATATTACATAAAATGCAAACCAATATTGGCCAAAACCGTAATAATATACACATATAGAGGGATAACAATGTGAAGAAAGAAGAAAGAAAGAAAGAAAGAATATACAATTATATAAAATGGAATAAAATGGTAGCATACAGTAATTGAGGAAGGTCTGACATATTTTCTATAAATGACTCACTACAGGGCCAAAGCCTTCATAATATAATAAAAAATATTATACAAAAACTTCATTGTCCACAATATGGAAATTTGCCTTCATTGTAAACATAAAACACGTCAACATAAAAAGACAATATACATTATATATGACAGCACATTGTCACAGCATACACAATCAAAATACAATTCACAGAATTACTTTTTTTTAATTGCGATTTTAATCATTTTGGGATATGCTGGGTATTGTGATAACATATATTTTGTGTTTTATGCCTTTTTTTCAACTGCAACTTTCACATCCCCCAAGGAAAACTTTGTCAAATTTTGGTTTATCTCATAAGTTCAGTCTCTTCTTCTTATTTCAATCCTTTTTAACTGCAGTAAAAAGAAGAAGAAGAAGAAAAAAAAAACAGAGATTGTTAAGTAGACAGATTGGTCAACGAGTCCCACTGATCGTGACCTCTGCTGACCTCACCAGGAAAAAAAACTCAGCACCATGCAGTGGACTGAAAAAGAAACTGATTTTTATTTGTAATATTAATCTTTTATATAACAAAAGATCAATGGCGTCCGTGCAGCGATACAATATTGCCATGCGAAATACTGCAATACTATGCTGTGCTGATTTTTTCCTCCACTCCTAATGTTTTCTCACTCTTTTCTATTGCTACCACTTTCATCTGCTGCAGATGTTGTAGACTTTTCCAGTTGAATAAAACTCCTCCAATTTAGAATTTCACTCCTATAACACTGTTGGACTCATGTCAGACAATAAAAAATAATAATACTGATGCAACAGAACCCACATTTTATTCTTCCTTGTCAAAATCTGGCACCTACCCACAATGCAACTCCACCACTGACAGTTCAGTCAGAGATTCGGGTGTATGATACTGGTAGCGGCTAATGTAGCCTCTAGCCTCGAGCAGAGATGAAAGGTGGACAACAGAGGTCTGGTAAGCACACTTCTTTCTAACTCCACACCCCCAGAGTTTTTCAGACTTGTAGTCTTCAGGCTCAACAGACGCTGACTCAAGTGACATCACTTGAGGCAATTTACCAGCCTTAACATAGCGGCTCTTGGAGCCACAAAGGGCTTTATCCAAGTTTTTCATATATGAACTAGAACTCCCCAACACCTGAAAACAGGCTTTGATGTGGAAAATCTGTGGAGTTTTCCTTTAACCTAAGCGCCTGTCGTGTCACAAATGTTCTGATCATGTCTCTGACCCCAGTTATGTGGCTACTCATGTCTGATCAGACAACAAATATCGCAGTCAGAGGGTTTGGTCGTCCAAAAAAAGTCAGTATTTTAAAAATAACTCACTCAAAAACTCACTGGAATCAACATTCGGATACATTTGAGCAAGTTTGACTGGCTAAGATGTGCTCAAGGTGCTCAATTGATTGAAATGCAATCGATTGGGCTCCTTGAACTGCGTCAGGACACGGATAAACAAACTCATGCTGTATGTGCTGCCTCCACAGTCTCCTCTCTCACAGCCAAAAACATTCTTACTATCTCTCTCCTGATTGGCTGCTGCAGTTTGTCTTTTGGCTTATTAAGTTTCTAAAGATACATGATCTATAAAGGTCCACTTTTCTTTCACGTTTTTTACACTTTGTGAGATTTTAGCCATCTAAAAAATATGATTTTTTCCACCTGAAAAGCCTTTTTATAATAATATTTTTGTCAGCAAGCAAGGATTTTTTTGGGACTTGGTGGTCCCTTGCTCTTGTCCAACCAAATTCTCATTGGTCCAACAGTCACTGGGGTCACTGTCAATAAGGAGTTAATCCATTATTTTCATGACAGAGAAGGATATATGCAGACCTGTTTTGTTTGAGAGTTGGGCTATTAAAGCTATAGTTGGTCATGTTGGAGAGCTAGCAAGATTTGAAAGTGGCACGTCCTCTAAGCTCCACCACCTCCTCCCGTCAGTGCTCCGTCCAAAACCACGCCCCACGTAGAGTAAAAACGCTCAATGCTCCGTGCAGGAAGCACAGATCCTATAAGTTAGAAAAGCAGTATGTACCGACGACCGGCTTACACCGACAGAGAAGCTAATGTTAGCATTGGGCTAATACGAGCTACAAAAGCAGCTAAGTTGGCAAACGTTACATATTTCATGAAAATAACAAATCCCCCCGAAGCAAAACAAATAATTACCTGTCCAACAGAAAGACAGCAACCTCTGCATCACTTTTCAGGCCCTTCAGATGTCTCAGTTGTCTCCACCGCTCAAAGTCTGCACCGATGTTGACTCGGGTTTGTCCTCTCGCTTTATCCAGAGCCTTTTACGTCGCAGCCTTTTCTGCCTCCGGCTTTCTTTTCTTTGCCTGTTTAGCGGGGCGAGCCGTTACAAGTAACGCTGGAAGTGGTATATTTGGCTGTATTTTCTCTGCTATTGTACCCTTATGAACTTATTCTCCTGCTAACTTGGTATTTCTGCTGAAGAGTGTGCTGAATATTTCCGGCAACAGTGAAACGTGATGAGTGCGCACGCAGGGAGGAGGGAGGGACAGAGGGGGGCGGGAGCAGCATGAGACATGAAGGCATCTGATTGGTTCCTTTCCATTCAGACTGAATGGCAGGGATTGGTCAGTTTTTACAGGCCTGCAGCTGACACAGAGGTCTGATTCATTTCGTTCCTTTTTCTGAACACATAATGTATTGACTACTCTTAGGATGGAAGGACCATTTCACCCAGTATAACAAAAAGTGTTTCTGAACAGGATTACCAACTATAGCTTTAACTCCAAACTAACTCACAGCAGCCAGCAGCACTAACTGCGATTAGCACCTATTTGGGCTAGCAGGTGCTAGCAGGAGTGCCCAAGAAATTCACCAGTGAGTATTTTTCCATTACAAATGCATTTTAATAAACAACTACGGTCACTGAGTATTTGAAAATGTTGACTGAACGTTCATATTTAGACCATGTTTCACTGGGATTTGTAACAGTGACATTTTTTAGCACCTACAATGTGTAAATAATAGCCCGTCATCACTTTAGGCTCTTACTAACTACATCAAGATCTCCTAGGCTAGCTATGGATGCCAAATCCAAGACAGTCTCAGAGGAAAATAGAGAATTTAATTTGTTTTCTTTGCTGTACAAATATTGCGCTATTGATAGTCAAAGTTGCAGACCTCAGTGTTATACCTTCAGACCAAATATCAACCAGTTTTCAACAGGAAATCAATGTTGAAATCCCAGTTGGTGCTCACTGGGAACATGCAGATTATTATTTTTTCTAATCTAGAGATAACGTAGATTTCTTGTCCTCGACTAATCGATCGTTTGAAGAGTAGGTAGAATTTCAGTCGACCAACATTTTCTTTAGTTGACTACGTCCCTAATTTTTTCCTGTTTGTTGCTGCTGACACTACTTTTCTCTCCACATTGCTTATTAAGACCCCGCTGATTTGCTAACTAGGATTAGTTCTCAGGTTTGTATTTGGCTTCAGATGGAGGCACAACCACAAGCCGTTTTTCAGCTGTGGGAATAAACAACAGTATGTGGTTTATTAGGTATGTAGGCAGTCTGTCAGTAATATATTGTTCCCTTCATTAAAACAAGACAGATAGAAAAAGTCGAGGAGACACAGGAAAGAAAGAGAAGACCTGGCAGGAATCCATTCGAGGCCAGTGGGAGCACAGAAGCAGTTTACTTCCAGAGGGAAAAGATAAAAGACTATCTTTGAATGCAGTTAATGACTTTTCTCACCTGAAGTCTGTGTTGATAACCGTTTCCTGAGTTTACCTCTTACCAGGCCCAAACCCACCCTGAGCCTGGTTTCTCCGCAGAAACCTAACCTCCTCATCTCAAAAGCATGTCGTTTACAGCATTGCTTCTTTCTTATCTTATGCTGCTGTACACAAACTTCTCGTCCATCTCTGCTACGAGTTGAAGGTGTAAAGTTCAGAGCCTGAGAATGATGCACTGAAAATCACTGCTGCTTTCAAATCTCATTTTAAAGAGTTTGTTGAAGAGAAACCGCCAGGGCAGCACTATTAACAGGTGTTCACGCTGCCCTCCAGCTTTAGCTCTTTATAGAGCCTAAAGGTAGCTTTAACCTCAGTGCCATTGCACTTAGGGTAAACAAACATGAACCATAAACACAGCAGGGATCTACTATTCAGAATCTGTTGTTGAGTGCTGGGAATCGTGATTGTGCAAACAAGATATATGGACTTAAATGCAAATTTTCATTTTATGTGTGGATGCTTTTATAGATTTCTGGCAGCTTTTTCTGTACGACATACTATAAAGTGAAGGCAGACATCTAAAAAACCTTGTAAGGACACAGATGTTTTATGTAAAGAAGCAAGTAAGTAAACAGAAAAGTCTGCCAGAAATAATTTAGTTCAAGTTAAATCTGTATTCAGGTGTCTGGCTCCTGCCAGTTACACGGTTTTGTTTTATCTGGAGACAGTTTGCTGAGCCCAGTTGTCCCTTTTCAATCATAGCTGAGAGGAAATATTACCGACTTCTTCCGCAGCTGCTGCTTATCTCATCTTAAATTCAAGTGGTTTCAGCTAATTGCAACAAATCTGGCATCTGTAAAGCATTGTGGTGTTCAAATGTCACCCTGTGCTGTAAAAAGTTAGTGGAATCAGTTTATCTTTTCTCATAACTTGACCTAAATGTACAAGTTTTATTTATTCAAGTTAATTAAACTTAAAATATCTGTACAATTAAATGAAGTTTCTAAAGAAAGATGAGTATGTTAGCAGTCTAATGAAGTTTGTTTAACTAGAAAAGCGTATTTCTTTTGAATCATTACAAAATTATCTCAACTTAGTTTCAATTTAGTTAAAACAAATGCTTAAATCATACAGTGATAGCAGCTCCAACCATAAATATAACCTTATCATATCATATAAAATAAAATCAGATTATAACAAAAAAAAAAAGACGATTTTAAGCCTGTGAAGGAAAATCTTTTTCATGTGCTCTTCATTTGTCAGTGTCAGTGAAAAGAGATGTTTTCCCAGCCGATTGAGTGATATATGTTAGAGCCATTGATTTGAGCATCTACAAAAATAGCACCTGAACATGTGAGTGTGTGCGCATATGTGTGTGTGTGTGTGTGTGTGTGTGTGTGAAGCAGCCCTACAAGGAGGCAGCTCTGTCTTGACTTTATCCCCACAATCTATTTTCAAGGCGATAACCAAAGTTGAAGAAAGCTCTTACTTTTAATTGTATGTTTTTGGGATCTTGTAAAGGGTAAAAAAAAAAAGGCTGCATACCTGGCTCTATCCGTCTCAAATGTAATATGAATTCATGGTATGATACCTGGAGTTTATTAATTCAGGGCCACAGAGACAGCTGAATAATGAAATTTAATGAAAATTTTAGATGGACTAAAAGTCAGAGTGCTTCTGTCATTAATTTTAAAAGCACACATACCGTTAGGCTTTGCACAGTAATGATAAATTCCTCCATTGGGCTTCATGCTATATAGTAACTGTGCCCAGTAGGAAAGGACTTTAGGTTTTTCTGAATCCAGTTGAATTCAAGGTCTTGTTATATTAAATGGAATTCGGCAAAATGTGCACAGTTAAGAAAGAGTTTACTTGAACATTATTTAACCTTAGGGACTGTAGGGAAATTATTTGTGGTGGGAGGGTGGCTGATTGTGATGGTTTGCTCTTGAGAAAGCAGCAAGGATCTCTCCAGCTTTATTAAAAGTTTCAATGACTTTGACTTGAAAAAACTGCAACATTCTCCCACCTTATATCTCAAAATGAAATAAGTGTTGAATGGGTACAACTAGTTTGATCATAATACCTCAAGTGCTCAAAGGATTTTTACATTGTGTATGATTTTAAACTTCATATTGTTGCCGTAGTGAATGAAAACCAGAGTGAAATTTCTAAAAAAAAGTACATTTACTCAAGTCTTGTGCTGTAAAGTTTTCAAGTGCTTGTTCTTTACTTGACTATTTATATTTTTTCGTTGCTGCTGAATGACGATATTTTGTCATTTTAACTTTCTCTGCGATGCTTTTGTTCACCGTTTGGGTCTGTCTGTGGCTTTTTACAAATACTGTATTTGACGATGCTTTGTTCAATAATTTTTTAAAAACACAGACAGCAACATTTTGCTACTTCATTCTTCACTCTACTCTATTATATTTATTTATATCCTTATATATTTATATATATAAGGAAAATACTGTAGGTATAGGTACTATGTGAAGCAATTTAAACAATTTGTTGTAATAAAACTTAACTGGATTTTTCTCTGTTGCCTCTAACAGCCTGTCGGCTGATCTCTACGTAAAGATCCTGTAACGTTTTTTTCCGGGAAGATCCAAAGGATGTGACCTGCACGCACCCCCCCTCAGTGACTTGCCGGTCTTCAGCTCTCCTGCAGCGCCAACAGCATGCAACACCAGGTAACGTTAGCTCAGAAATAGAGTCTACTATTGTCAGCAAACAACCAGCACCCACCACAACACAAACCTAACTTAGTTCATCTGAATATCCAGTCAATCACGATCACGGTCTCGTGTTTTACGTTACATCACTGCGTTGGCCGATGCCCAGCGTGCTGGATCGTGCCTACAGAGTCCGAGCATGCACGCATAACGGAGAGCAACAGGGTGCTGCAGTTCCACACCTATAAGTACAGGATCTGCATACTTCTCCCACCACTGCTTCCAAATAAACTATTTAAAGCCCATTAGATTGTCTGAAAAATGCATCATCATGGGGCAGAAAACAAGTCAGTGTTTTGACAGAGCTCATGAAATGTTGACCTTTTGGTGATAGATACATTACTTTACACGGGACAGCAAAGATACGCTATGTGGTGGATGATATTTTCACAAAATCCAAAACCTTCTCTCGTTTTGACCTATTGATTTTTGTAAATCTCATTTTTAAATTTTATGAATCGGCAGTGTTTTCTTAGCAGGTTATTAGGTTAATTGTTACAATGAAAAGATAAAATAATATGTTTGGATCTGCTGGCAGAGTAAGTGTTGTATCAGAATGTGGGGGTGAGCGTGGTTGGCAGTCAGCTGGAGCAGAGAGAGAGAGAGAGAGGTGTGTAGAGAGAGGTGTGTAGATGGCTCATGTGAGCGGTGCCAGGTGAGTTGATTGGCACAGCTGGCACTTGTTGGCTTATTACAGTGGTCTCCCTTTAAATGTTTCAGTGTGCTGAGTCTTCAGTGACTGCTGCTCACCAAGGACAGTATATTCAGCTGTGTGTTTATGTTTAAACTGTGTGTGAGCAGTTGACACAATAAAATGCTACACTGAACTATGCTTGTAGGCTGTTGTTGGATGTGGATGTACTGTATCATGTCACAGAGGCTGCGCCCTATTAGCGTGCAAATAAAGTGAAACAAAGCCGATCTGAGTTGTTTTTGCTTTACATACAATGGATTTTAGACAGATACTCTTAGCACCCAGGTGTCAGTAGCCAACAATGCTATTTTTCACCTCAGGTGAAATAGCCAACATGGCTATTAACACCCAGGTGTTTATAGTCTAGCATTGCAGAGACACACTACTAGGTGTCCACAGTCAACAATGCTAATTGCACTTCGGATGTAAATGGCCGATGGGGCTATTTACACCTGCCAATGTGGCTATTTAAACCTGGGTGCATGTATCCTAGCATGGTAGAGATAAACATCCAGGTGTCTATATATAGACTAGCATGGCCGAGACAAGCACCAAGGTGTCTGTAGCCAACAAGTTATTTGCACCTGTGGTGTATCGTGAAAGACAAGCACCAGTGTGTCTGTAGCCGAAGAAAATGCTATTTGCACCTGGGGCGTAAGCAAGCAATATGCTACTTAGAGCCAGTTATATATAACCTAGAATGGCAGAGACAAGCATCAAGGTGTAAGTAAAAAAATCCTATTTGCACCGAATGCCAAAATGGCTATTTACATCAGCATGGCAGAGACAAACCAAGATCGAACTAGTTTTGTTTCCTAAAAGTAACCAAACCAAACTGTGCCTGTAAATTGAAAACAACCATTTAAAAACCCTGAAAATAATAAGTCTGAAAATAATGAGTCTAGTGAATTTCATAATGCTACAAATAAGAAGCCAGCTCTTACATAGAATCAAAAAACTGAACACAAACAGCAATCTTCAGCTTCACATCTAACTCGCTGAATTGAAAATGAATTACGTAACTCTGAATAAGCGGATAAAGGTGAAGACGAAAGGTAGCCCAGGCCTGACGCCTCTCAATAAATCATAACATACAACAGCAGCAGGCACAAACAACCATCTGAATTGTTCATTACCGCTGCCACTATTGAGCTGCAGCACACTTTCTCCTGACACTCTCACTGTGTGGGTATTTCAGGTTTTGGCATCATAAAGCAACAACTTTTCAAAGCAATTTCTTCAAAGAGAACATTTTATAATCTTCCCGTAACCCTTCTTTTTTTTTATTCCAACAAAAATTCTAAAAGACTCTGGTACAGAGGGAGGTTTATCCCACTGTAACGAGATGAATTAGCACTAATGCAATGCTTTATGTTATTGTCAATGCACTAAAACTTAATTTCATGTCAGAACAATAACCGTGAACAAATCAATTACGATTTTATACACATAATTCAGAGTAGAATGATATTCTCTGAGAAATAGCCTTCAAAATGTTTTTATCTTAAATGAATCCATTTAAAAGAAGTCAAAATTCTCTGCATAGCAAGCTTCTTCACAATTAATTGGGTTATCAACTTCTTTTCACATATGTTAAATTAAGTTAGGAGACAAATCGCTAAACCAAAAAACTATACTTGAATTAATTATTTTCAGCTCAATGGCCTTCAATTCTTCTTTTCCACAGTGGCTTAATTTCTGGTATATGATGGAGAGCCAAGTTTAAAAAAACATCTAACAAAAATGTGTCCTTGTTCCACCATGTCTCTAAGCATCTAAGCACATCTCTCCACCTGTCTTTATTTGCCGTCTGTCCCTCTTTGTCTCTGTGTTGCTTTATAACACATTGAGCCGGTACAATAGGTCCGCTGCCGACCAAAAAGGATGCTGGCAGGAGAGTAAATCCACTCAGATCCCTGTGGTTTACTCATCCTAGCTCACGTCCCGTGGACTTGCCACTATACCTCTGGCCCAGCGTGGGCTGCACTCAGCCAGGCATGGTGCTATTGGACCAGCCATGGAAGCCCTCTGTACTTTGACCCCAGAGGAGATTGGATCCTTGGTCATGGAGGAACTTAGCGGCGGCTGCCTCCGTGGCACCGCAGTACGACTCCTGACAGTGGGATAATGTGTTAGTTGTAGAGTGATAAGACTCCAGGCTGCAATAAATCAGGAGTCAATACAGGATAGAAAAGATGATCCGCCTTACTTTTTCATACTTTCTCTGTTAAAGTTTGAGCATAGATTCAAAAATCATGCAGCTTTATCCATTTACAAAGAAATTTAATGAATACTGAACTGCCAACATTGGCAGTAAAGGATAAGTTTGGTGGTGCTATACATTTAACTCAACAAATCCCAGGTATTGTGTGCATCCAACAAAGCCTGACACTTCATTCTTCTGTGCCATTGTTGTCCAAAAACTATTATAAACACACAAAATGAGCCACACTGCTGCACTGGGAGAGATGTATCTTCATTACAATGATCGTGGGCGCTGTAGGTTATTTTGAGTCGCTCCCACAGCCGGTGTTGTGCAAGTTCACACTTCACAAGAGCAAACTCAAAGTTCAGTCCACGGATTAAAATGAACTAGTTCACCTTCAGAGTTCATAATTCTGAATTTGAAGTTCACAGTCTCAAAAAAATTAACTAGTTCACACTTCCTTGTTTCTTTGTTTTTTTTAATAAGCTACTCCAAACTGATGCTTTTCAATAGAACTTCCTCCTACTCATCCATCCTCAACCCACTAAATAAATAACTGTATACTACGAAAGAATCAGAGTTTACTTTTAAAAGGCAGGAGGAGCCCTGAACAAATACACTGTTTACTCTCATTTGTGTGAAAACTCCCATGATCAGCTGTTTCAGCAAAGTATTTCCCATCTTTTAAAAACTGCAAAAAAATATATTCAAGATGTGTTTTTAAAAACTTTGTGACGGTATGAAATCTAGTTGATGTGGAGAGGGTGGCTTTCAATGGACTCTCCAAAAGGCCCTGAAAACTTTCAATCAATTTCCCACCTGAATGTAAAATAATTTTCTGCCAAGTTCAAGATCAGTTTTGGTTAATTCACTGGAGATTTTCTGTAATTATGTTTTTGTTTGTTTAAAATGGGCAGGGCTCAGTTGGAAGGAAAAAAAAAAGGTGATGTCACCTTTTTCTGTGCACCAATCAGGATTTAACGACGTTTGTATCAAAATGTGGTGACAATTGTGGGGTTATTTGCGTGCGTTGCCAGACAGCAGTCAGTAAAATTTAATCAAAGTCCTACTGAAGCACTTAAGCTGTTTGAATCTGGAAGCTTTGGTCTAAAATGTAACTTTGATTTTTGCTGATTTAGTCATGAATATCTAATGTTAGAGAGAAATACTTACGGCTGAACTTTTCAAGGGCTTTAATCATCCCAAAAAAGGGTACATGATGGTCTGTCATTTTAAACTCATTCATATCCCTCAACAAAAAGTTTGTTACAAAGTTCCTGTTATTGGTTGTAATAATATCTTTTGAGAAAGAAGCAAAAGCAGACGCAGTATAAAGATGAACATCCTCTCCAATACTTTCAACTTTCAAAACTTCTTCATTGCGTCCTGTGGCCGTGTCTCGCTTGAAATAGTGGCTACTGTGCTACACTGCCCCCACGACTACCGGAGGTACTGCTCTGCTTCGTCCGTATCTGTGAAATTTGAGAAAATGTGCAGAAATAGGGAATATCTGTATCTAACATTTAGCAGTGAGCCTTAACTTTGATTTCATTTACTCATGAATACATAAATACATAGATAAATAATTAAGATTTGAAGTTTTCAAGGGCTTTAATCATAAAAAAAAGTGAAAGTGCATTAAGATTTTGCAATGCAGCAATAGTTTTCAAAACATTGACCAATTTGCACATTAGAAATCATGAGAAAACTTTATATGAATTTGGGGTGAGAAAAAAATAAGACCCCTCCCTTTTAAAGGACTTGTCATTGGAATTTGGTAACATGAAGAAAAATATATATATTGCCAGCCCTGTCTTTTAAATTTGGACATTGTGCTGATCTTTCTCTTTATCAACTACATACAGCTGCTTATTCCATAAACTCTGGTCTAAAATAAATAAGATCATCCCATCATCTTAGTGTACATTTGGCAGCAAAAAGGTATCCCTATATTTTTGCGCAGGTATACTGCCGACTCTTTTTGAAGGTGTTTGTCTATGGAGTGTCAAAGCTGTCAAATGATGTTGTCACATAAACATGTCACTGCGAGATCCAATATCTAGCCCCCGTCCACCGGCTGACAGAACGACGCCTCCTCTGTTAAATCCTCTCCTTGCCGGCACAGTATGACTCTTCATAAACAAACAAACAGAGACAAAAGACAGCCCGAATTCTTACATGTCGAAATTCGACTCTTTGAAAAGCCAAAAAAGAAGGAAGCGCTTCCAGTGAGCGGCTGTAACATCCAGCAACTGTCTTCCACTTAACTACCCATAGCTTTTGAATTGCATTAGAATACATGAGGACTCCTAGACAGCGAGGTGCTCTCCCCTGGTTCCTAATGTATGACTATTTCATATGGACAGGAGAGGGGGGTGAGGGGGAGCTGTCTGTGGGGGTGATTGACACAGGCCCACATTAGGAGCAGCTTTTGGAAATAGGTCCGTGGAGACTTGGCGGATTGGGTCTGCTGAAGGAACGGTGTCTCCGCGAGGAGCCGTGCCTTCTTAACCCCACTCATTGGTATGCCGATGTGCGGGTAGCGAGCCGTGCTCCAAACGGCGCAGCCTTCCAGACTGCTTCCCCCCAACACACCGCTACGCAGACACAATCCCACTGAGGACCCGTGACGATATGCAGCGTGGAATACTGAATCAAAATAGACTCCAATTAATAATCACATAGTTAGTTCATTTTTCGGCTCCCTGTGTGCACACGGTGGCCTGCAGGAGCTCATCCTTGCTGAAGTTTCAATAGGGAAAAGTTTGGTTTAAATTTCTCCACACACACATATACATACACACACACACACACACACACACAAAGCGTCAAACATGTCAAGTTTCAACTTGGTGGAAATAAGAAAGCACAGGCCCTCGAGTCTGTCCCTCCCGTCCCTCCCACATGTGACAAAACACAGGCAAAATAAAATGTTTAAATTTGGTTTTAGATCTCACTTCTGGTCTCTAGAATGAGAGGAATAACATGTCAGCATTGAGACATACTCTGCTGTCAGGTAAGAAGACAGAATATCACTTTACCCTATTGTGACTTTGAACTATATGACGGTAAGCAGACAGATTGTTTTTGTCACAGAACTAACTGACCTTGAACCCAGCCGTTCTCTTTTCAAACTCTTCCTCCGTACATCTAAAAATATTCCCATCAGAAGCAAACTGATAGAATTTACAAGACCTAATGTCATTGCAAAGAAATATTACCACAAACATACAGTACATATTTTTGTCTTTATCATTCGAAGGGAGTTATCATTTAGCAAGCTTTGAGGTCCAAGGTGAGACAGGAATATTTGAGTATGCCTAATGAAAGGCAATATAAAAGGTGCCTCTTGTGTTGTTTGAAATCAGCTTGTTTTGTTTTTTGGCTATGTTACATGTGCTGGCACTAATTATACAAGCTAGGTAGTCCTCGCACATTCAAAAAAGAAAACTCGACCATTTTTGACATGTTCATTTAAAGTTACTAATCAGATGTAAATATGCAAAGCAGGTCCCGATGGGATTTCTTTGATATGCAAATTGAAAGTGCAAACAAAGGTGGGGGAAATGAAGGGTTTTTTTTTTTTTCAAAAAAAAAAGAGGAAAAAAATCTCAGAGATGGTATTGTCATGACATTCTGTTAGAAAAGAAAAACGTGAGATACCACCTTTAATGGCATTTTGTCAGGACAAGGCCAGAGCTGATAGGACTGCACGATAAACACCACCCAGGTTCTGAGCTTCACCACAGACAAATTTTTAACCCCTGTTCATATATGAATATATATATTCTCCTCAATCAGAACATGTAAACAGGCCTGACAGGAAATGTTAAACCATCTTGGTAACATTAAGCCAGTTTGCTAAATTAACGCCAACTAGGGCTGAACCTACAACTATCATTTATTCAATTTTCTGGATTAATCGATTAGTTGTTTGGTCCATAACATATGTAAAATGGTGAAAAGTAGTAATCAGTGTTTCCCAAAGCCCAAGATGAAATCCCTGAGTTTTTAAAAAAAAAAATTTCCAGAAAATAATAATGAAAACACTGAAAATGTAAGGACATGATAGCAAACATCACACCACATCCAGATATTTTACTCTGTGATGTTATACCAGCTTAGTAATATTAAGCAAACTTTTTAAATATTTGTATTGACTCATTTATTTTAACTTAGAGATGCAGTTGCAGTATAATGGCCCTTTCCCACCTTCATCTGTCTGATAATGTCTGGAATTACTGGGTTACACAGGTTGTTTATATAAAAAAAATATGGAAGTAGAAAAGGAAGCGTGATATCAATTCATACAAAAAAACAAAAACAAATAAAGACTCTTATGGAGCAAGTACATCTTTCAAATAACCATTTTCAATTAAATACACAAACAGTCCACAGATTTCTTTGAAAAGGTCAAAGTTAAGCCATATTGCTAATGTTAAACCATCTTGATAACATTAAAGCCAACTAGAGCTCCAACAATTACTTTTATTATTGATCAATCTATCCATCATTTTCTTGATTAATCAATTAGTTGTTTGGTCTATAAAATGTCTCGCTTTGTCCACAACTCGATATTACGTTTGCTGTCATAGAGGACCAGAAAACCAGAAAATATTACTTAATACATTTGAGAAGCTGAAATCAGAGAATTATTTCTTTAAAAAAATAATGATTAATCAATTATCCCAATGGGATTTCTGTGATATGCAAATTTAAAGTGCAAACACAGGTGGAGGAGATGAAGGTTTTAGTTTTGTTTTTTTCAAAAACCAAAAATCTCAGAGATGGTATTGTCATGACTCACTGCTGGAAAAGAAAAATGTGAGATACCACCTCTTATGGCATTTTGTCAGGACAAGGCCGGAGCTGGTAGGATTGCATGATCGTAAACATACACTCAGAGTCCGAGCTTCACCACAGCCAAATTTTTGACTCGTATTCATATATCAAAGGCAGCATCCGATATGAATCTCGTCCTATTTGCCTGCATCAGAACATGTAAACAGGCATGACAGTGCCTCCCCCCCTCCTCCTCCTATCATAACAGCAACTTACTGGCCAGTTATCTGTTTGATGGGATGTAAAGGGAAGGTCAGTGTTTCCATAATTCACTCCAGAACCATAAATCACATTATATGATCTCCTCTGCACGGAGAGCTGGCGAGTGCTGTTCAATCTGAATGCAGAAAACGACCAATTCACTGCTGTATAATATGGCACTTATGGGCACAGGTGGAGGTTTTAAAGACTTTGTTTTCCTCTTTCTGTCGCTTACTGTCTACCTGTATGACCAGATTAATCGTTAAAATCTCACCAGTCGTAAATGCAATCACCATTTTCTGCACGTTAGCACAATATTAGCTGCCCAGCGCTCCGACTGTAGCTGACAAAAGTCCCTTTGTGGTCAGCGATGGGAAGCAATGGAGGGAAACTGACTTTTATTGACACGAGGCTGTCAGAATGGAGACGGCACCGCTGTTCATTTCCAATTTCAGCCCGCAGATTGGAATCCGCCGCTGGGCTCTCCAGTGTCTCAAGCACCATTTTCTGAACCTATGGTGTGGAAAACATGATTTAATTCCTGTTCAATGCTTTTCATCAGATTCTCCATCTCTCCAAATCGTCTTTGTGTGGCATCATATTGAAGGAGTAATTGTGCATCACTGTGGATGGTGGAGTGCAACATCCTCTGGTAAAGCCAGGGGTAAAATTACAGCTGGACAGTTGAACTACAAAATATCATATGAATGAAGCTGGAGCTTGATTACTGATTTCTGTGGCACATTTACCTCAATGAATCATCCACAAACACTGTTATCGTTATGTTTTCAATGCAACACCCTGCTCCTATCTTCTCTGCCCTGTACTGACTGTTTACAATACTGTGGTAATGTTCTTTTTCAGTGGAAGTGACTCAGGCGCCGCAGCCACAGCAGTGAAAACAACTGCAACTAATGAAAAGTGACTGCAAACCAATACCTGGCTATATGATCAATATTTTAATTACATCTTTGCGGAAAGTATCACAATGCTGCTCCTTCACCGATAATATGTTTATTCACACAGAAGCGGAAGGTAAATAAGTTGGATTTCCTGTCGAGTAAACTTTTTTCCAGTTAGTTTTTCTGTTAGTATTTTTACTTGAGGAAAAAAATCTGAACACAAGGCTCAATTTACTTGTTTGTTCAGAAGCTTTTAACCACATCTCATGGCCTTCCTCACTATGCTCAGCTGTAAAGGAGATTAAGTATGGAATATTGGCCACGTAACAGCAAAATACTCCCCTTCAGAGTCTTAAATTATGGAGTCCTCAAGGTCTCCAAAGACAATATATTTTCTATTTTATGCACACGTGATAATTATCTGCACACAGAAATTATTGTTGTGTCCAACGAGAAAAAGGCTTCTGCAGAGGCTCGATGACGAGCTGATCATTTGATTCAGGTTTGTTGGAGCAGGGAAACATCTGAAACAGGACCTGGAGTGGGAAACACTGCAGTAAGCCATGGTAGCATCACAGTAAACGAGTAGCAACAATAGGACAAAAAGCTGAAGCAAGTAAACTGACTAACTAAATAAAGGGCGTCTAACTTGGATTTAAAGGAGGGTTGGTTTGCTAACATTAAGCCAGAATTGTAGTCCCCTTTACTGAAAAAATTAATTAATTTAATAATAACTTTCATCATGTTTAAGGTCCAGTGTGTACGATTTAAGGGGGTTTACTGGAAGAATATGACAGAAATGGAATATATTCATTGGCTTATAATCACTTGAAAATACCTTAGAATTAACCATCTGTATCTACAGAGGGTGCAGATCCTCTTCAGCAGAGGTTGCCATGTTGCACCGCCATGTTTCTACAGTAGCCCAGAATGGACAAACTAAACACTGACTCCAGACACAGCCTTCTGCGTTTTCTGTGGGTTTTGCAGCCATTGTAGTTTCTCCTAAAGGAGGAGTGAGATGAGGTATTTACAGTCTGCAAGCTCGCCTGCAAGATGCCACTAAATTCTGCACACTGGTCCTTTAATAAATAATGCTTTACTGCCCAACACTTGACAGTGGGATGGATCATAATAATCTCCAGACCATCTCCACGAAAAGCTGCCGAGACATGGTTGAAAGCTTTAGAAACAAGTTGGACAGTGCAATGAAGAGGTTTGTTTTGTTTTTTTTGTTTTTTTGCTGTTGAACCAAAGTTCAATTTCTTTACTTTATCTACCAACATAAGATCTTTTCATATACATCACTCACAGGTATGCAGTCTCAGGCATTTTAAGTATTTTACTGAATGAGCTCGGAGCCTTCCCTCAGCACTGACGGATTCTTTCTTGATTATGATTATTAAAAGGAAACCAAACTTTAAATTTTAGAGGTGAAATGTTAATGCTCAAATCCTTGGCGAGTTCACTTGTAAATTAACTTTAAAAAAAACCCTTATTTGCAGATATGTGTTGGCACAGCTTGAGCTGGTTTCATAACCAATGACGTGTCGACTCTGATGGATAAACACCGCACTTGCCCTCACAGACGAGACACAGTCGATTATTCTGAAGGTAAATGCAATTCAGTTTAAAAATTGGCTTTCAATATTATGTTTTAATGACTTGGCAGATGTATTAATATCTCTAGTTGTACGGTCGTGTGGTGGAGTTGAGTGAAAATATATCATAATTGCTCCAGGACGAAGACATTTATCACAGAAATATCCATCAAGCCATGTATGTTTTCCTACTTGTTGACGGGCTATTGTGGCACGGGCGGCGCTGGAAGTATGGAGGGGGAAAAATAGAGAGAGGGATTTATTATCCTGTATTGAAGTTCACCCCAAAAGAGCTAGCATTTCACAGGAGCTGCACGCTGACCTTTCCGACAGCCAAAAATGTCATTGAAGGTTTAAGGCAAAGAAATCCAGTCGTATTTAACCAAGCCTTCAAAATCTTTGACATTTCTTCTGATGTTGCCACAGGATGGCACCCTGAAGACTGAGCGCTGGCCTTCTCATAGAGAGCTATAGCTTTTCTACACATACAGGCTTCACATGGAAGCGGCCCTTGTGCAAACACCAGTCTCCGTTATGAAAAGAGAGGATTTAGAGATATGGCATCTCGGCTGATAGAAGATATGATTTGATCCTTTTTTTAAAGCCGCTTTTTGTCTTCTTTTCTCTCACATGAATGGGTTATTAATTAGGAGAGACACACACAGGTCAGGTGGCGACAGTCGCGGATTATTTTAGAAAGATTATAGAGGTGAAATCAGCTGCTAATTCACCCTTTTTCTTCTTTAAACTTTTATTTAGGTCTTAATTCTCTCCCGCTCTCACTCGTTGCAGTTCCCACACATAATGGCTCACACACACACACGCACACAAATACACACTCCTGTGAATCAGTATGGTGTCAGTCCGCATCTTCCCTGCCACTCACTAAATTGGAGAGAGAGCTGCTCTGCGCTCAGGCAGAACTAAACTAGGAAGTGCTAAAGCTGGAGGCAGAAACAAGGGACAAGGAAAGGGGGGGTGGGGAGGGGAAGGGGTGGGTTGTGAAAGAGAACACAGGGGTGGAGGTAAGGAGGGGGGTTGTTGTGCGTGTGTGTGTGTGTGTGTGCGTTGAGGGGGACACACTCTCAACACCACTGGATACCACCGCGGTGGTCCCTCACTGATTCACATTCCCCTAATGCCAGTTGGCAACCTCTTGGACAGGCACACTCGTCTCCACGCACACACAAACACACAAACACACACTCGGAGAGTCGCTCACCCCCGCCCCCCACCCCCACGCCACTCTAACTCGCTCACTCTTTTATAAAATGGACACAATGGTGTGGATGGGTTCGGCTTTAGATGAGGCACAGCCACAGATTGAAGTCTTTACACTTGCGTAGTCATCTCAGTGGATTGACATCACCTCCAGGAAAGAGGCTGAGCTGCTGGGAATATCAGAGCTAACCCTCCATCAAGGAAAACTCAGGATACGGTGTTTATTGGATCACCAAAGCAAGAGGAGTTTGAAAATTCAAACGTTTACTGCGAGGCCAGAATACAGAATTATTTAAAGTCTGTCTATCTGAAATGTAGTCACAAGACAGATGTTAATCCCATCATGGATATTTTAAAATAGCAATGTAGGCGGGGTCAGAAAATTGATCTGGAAGAGCACATACACTCAAACAAACATTATTCAATATATTTTCTTATGAAAAACAATAAATAGAATAATATCTGGAGGTAAGAGCAAAGACAAACTAGTCGGAAGACCTGCATTTCCATTTCTCTAATGGACTGCACAAATTACTGCCACCTTATAATCAGGAGTCTGAGGTGGAAATTATGAGGATTTTTCAGTTGTTGAAAAATGTTAGATGCACATTATCCAGAAGGAACACATCAGACTTTAACTATTTTCTTTTCTAACAAATCTTTCCTAAGATAGTGGCTTAATACAAATTGGCCAAGTGGCTCATGTTATCAACGATATTTAAACCCCCATTAATAGATTTTTTTTGGCCAGTTGGGGGCAACTGGTGACCTTTAAACACAACACTGACATATCACCTAATAGATTTGTTAGCATGTTTATTTGAAGTTGGGTTTTTGGCCGTGTGAAGTCTGATGAATGTCCTCAAGTGATGTCACTTGAGTCAGTGTCGTTCGGGGCTGAAGACTAGCAGACCTCTCTGTCCCGCTCCTCATCTCTGCTGCAGGCAAGCGGCTCCAAGTTACTTTAGCTGCTATTAGCGTAACACACCTGAATATCTGACTGAAACGTTAGTTTAAGCTGTGTTTAGGGTAATGTAGGTGCATTGAGGGTAAAGTAGGAAGAAGAAAGTGTCCATCTCTGGTTCTGCTACATCGATTTTCATCATTTTTTAAACTTTCCATCATGAGTCTCACAAAGTTCTCAATGATTCTTTTGTATTAGCCCATATTTTAACCAGCATACCAAAATGTATGTAATTAAAGTTAGTAGTCACGCCATTATTTAAATTCCATGACAAGCTGGCAAAGCACTTATTGTGTTCTTTTCCGTCAGAGGTTGTCGGCTGTAGAGGCTTTTCTAAATGTTGTGGAATATCTGTTTTCACTCCCTGATGGGAAAGTCAACAATATGCGCAACAAAGCAGCGATTTCACCTGTGTACATTATAAAGAAATTATAATGAAATTGTAATGACATGCTTTTCTAGACGGTGGCTATTATCTTTTCAAGGTGGGTACAAATGGTTGTTGGTGGCCAGTTTTGGAGGACAAGAACTGCAGAAATATTCCATGCAAGGCCAAATTGTTGAGGCTACCTGAAGGTCTGACTCGTATGTTTAAGCACTTCGTCTCGGCCTTTTCAGTCAACCAAACCAAACAGAAAAGAAGCGAAGAAAAGATACATTCATCTCTGCAGGGAGGAAGGGCAGAATGAAAACACACAATGAGACTTTTTAGAATTTAGGGAGTACTGTACACCGGAAAACTTTTTAGATTGAAGGATTAACTTGATGTGTTTTTTCTTTCACACACACACACACACACACACACCTGTGTGTTTGGCTCCCAGCCAGGAGTTGTGACATGCAGACAGACTATACTTTTGTCCATCTGGCTGCACTTTCACATTTCACTTTTCTTAACATTTACACGCGCATCTTTATTCACACTCAGAATCACAAACCTCTGTGATTGTATTCAGGGCCCGGCTTCGTGTGAGCCCTTGAATCTTGAACAGCGCGTGTAAACAGAGACGTCTATATGAGCTTGGTTTTTTTTAAAAAGCATATGATTTGATTTTATGTGAGTGTATTTTGATGTGTAATTTTGACGCGTCTGCTGTCCTTTCACAGAAAACAATAGCAGTTACCTTTTGTTTCTGACTGTTCACGGCCAGTCATTTAGAGAAAGGGGGGAAAGATTTTCTATATGAATTAATTACAAATGCTTCGAAATGTCAAGTATAGATAAAGCTTAATACCCTGTCTCCTCCCTTCTGCAACAGAGAAGCTTTTAAATGGCTCTCTGCCAGCCCCTATCTGCCAAACGACACCAAGGTTACTGGGAGAAGCTGAAATATTCATAATATATGCAAAACCACCGCTGTCCATGGACAGTGTTCATTGGAATTCAAGAGCGAGCTTCAAACCTTTGACAACTGCTTAAGTAATTAGTTGCTGGGAGAGCGACACCCCCCTCCTCCACTACCCTCCCCTCCCTCTGCATTGCTGCTGAAACTGGCAAGTAAATATTAGAGCATTTTATCTTTTCAGTTTGATAGTATAATTGAATGTGTTAAAGAAAGGTTGTTAGATTTTGTGTAATCTAAACTCATCTAAAGGTTGTTTGATATGAAACCGTCCACTCGTTAGATTCAGTGAATTGTACGACCAAAGGGGTGTTTTACTCTACAAAGCCTGGGGGAGTGGGGCTGTACGAGGTACTTATCAATAGTCAGTATATTTCCTACAGTAGATGACGGTATTTTCACCACTTTTCTTTGGCGTCAGACAGCCTTTTCTGACAGGAAAATGCTATTATATAAGCCAAATACCACGCTCTCCAAGCCAACCAAACTCCATAGGTGAAATCAGTCATTTTACCTAGAACACAGGAGTTGCCGGTCTACCGCCGCCTTGATCAGTTAGTTTGTTTGTGTTATTGTGTGACTTCTGTGTGCTAAAAAGATAGTTCAGATTCATGAAAGCCACACAATAACACAAACAAACAAAAGATCGAGGCAGCGCTCGTCCTGTGTTTTGCAAGGTAAAATGACTGATTTCATCTATAGAGTTTGGTTGGTTTGGAGGGGAGTTATATTTGGCATGCTCACAGTAGATGCCGGTGTTTTCACCGCTTTACTTTGCTGTCACAGAGCCTTTTCTCATGGTAAACCGCCGTTACATGAGCCAAATATTGCCCTCTCCAAGCCAACCAAACTCCATACACACAAGTCACACAATAACACAAACAAACCAACAGATCGAGGCAGCAACTTGGTTTGGTTGGTTAAAAGCAAGCAATATTTGGCTGATATACTGGTGGTTTCCTGTCAGAAAAGGCTGTTTGACAGCAAAGTAAAGAGGTGAAAATATTCAAAATAAAGAGTACACCTAAACTGATATTGATTTATTTAGGTGGACCTTTTTTTAAATGGCTAAAACACCTTTTGCGTCTGACACGGTCTAAACCAGTACATTGCTTAGCTTCCATGCTGGTACTCCTCGTGCTTCTCCAAACTGCTGACTGCAATCTATTGTATGTGATAACAATGTTAAAATTTGCAGAAAAATCTCAAATCAAAAGATCTTAAATTTTGCATGACAGAACAGTCCCGCTGCATGCTTATATTATGTAACACTCAAGTTTGTGTTTTCAACAAGGTGCCTCATGCCAAATTCTGCTGTATTTGACTTACAGATTTTGGCCAATGTATTATTAATAGCAGACAACAAAGAACAACATGTTTTGTGTTGAAACAATAGGAGAATTCAGTGTTGGACATGCTGCTTTTCTCTGCTGTATCTTCACTCTCCCCCCACCTTCCTCTGCCACTGCTAGTCACTGGTCAGTTCGTCAAGGCTGAGGGAGCTGCACAGCTCGCACAATGAGAATCATGCCCGAATTGGAGCAGAGCCAAAGCCCATTCAGAGCAACTCCTCGTGTCTAACGCATTACCCCAGCTTATTAATCTGAAGAGACCGTGTTTTTGTGTTTACTAAGCATGATTCGCTTCTAATTAAAGCAAAATAATTATACTTCAAAGGCGCGGGGAGGCAGGATAACTGTTCAAAGACGAGAGCACCTCTTGTCACAGGGAGAATTGCTTAACACAACAATGCAGGACAGCAAAATTAATCAAATGGATTGCAGAGATATTAAAGTCTTTTTGGTGCTAAATCACAGGTAATTTCACATATACATCACCATATATTAATTAACATTTCTGAGCAACTTTATATCATAACTAAATCATTTGATTTCATAGGCCTACCGTGAAGCCGTTCATAATTTACCTTCTTATAAATGATTAGAACATTATTCACTGCAGCACATGTCCTCTCTAATGATGAATCATTGATAGATTCACATATTTTATCCTTGAATTTGTGCAGTATATTGATGTATTTATACAAGAAATGCGGCATTTAAGGTGATTGATCAAATGAGAATAAACTAAATTCTGATTTAAGCTCTTGAATCAAAGAAATTTTGCGAAATCCGAGCTGACTAACTGAGTGTAATATGAACATTTAAGCCTGACTCCAAGGCTTGGTTCAGCAGCCATGGCTAGTGTGAACAATTGGACCACCCCTTTTTACGAGCACAAGTGTCCTTGTCCTTGGTAAGGCGAAGGTCGATGTGTCCCCCCCCCCTCCCTCCCGCTGTGGCGCTTCCACTGGCCATTCATTTGGGCCTGTGATGGCTCTAATAACATCTCCATCACATTAAAACCGAACCAGGCTGAGGAGATGTTAATACTCCCCTGCACTCGCTGCCGGGGAATTGGTCATGTATTACAACAAGTGCTTTTTAAGAGCCTCTGTGGCCAAGTCTATGGAAACGGCAGATATTCATGGCTGCCTGCATGTGAAGCTCTTAACACGGTGGATTTTCAAGTTGTGACAGTTCAAGGGAAGCGGCGCTGTTAACATATTCAGAATGGTCCTGTAGCAAGGCCGTTCCTCCAATCCCTCTTTGCATCTCCACTGCTCGGCTGACAAGGTTGCCTGTTATTTTATTTATTTTTTTTAAAGATGGAGATTAGAGAGGAATGCTGCAAACACTCAACTCAAAAGCAGAGTCTACTAAAAGGACAATATTGAATTCAAAACACCATGTGAATAGATGGGAAAACAGGCAATAGATTCGAGATAGAAAGATAGATAGATAGATAGATAGATAGATAGATAGATAGATAGATAGATAGATAGATAGATAGATAGACCGACACACAGATAGTCAGATAGATACAAAGAAAGAAATCATCTAGCCTGCTTGATCTTCTTTTATATTATTTTCTGTTCTCACAATAAAAATATCTCCTGGGGCCATCAAGTGTTTTTCAAAAGAGGAGAAATTAAGAAATTAGAGCTGCTGCTGAGCCATCATGAGTAAGTAATGTTTAGATTACTTTATCTAGCTAGCTAGCACACAATATGTGTGTGTATATATATATATATATATTTTACATTTTTAGCCAGTTAGCAAACAGTGTAACAATGTAACACAATATTTTTTACAGTACTTTTTAAAAAGGAAGTGTGTGAGAGGTCCCGATGAAAAAAAAAGCAGACAAAAATTGACCCTCCTTGCCATAAAATGCTGTGAGATTTTCTCGGTATGATCACTGTCTATGAAAATACCATGATTTCATAGTTTCATGGTAAACCAGTACCACACAATAACCAGTTACAATGACCCTAGAATGAAGGGTCATTGAATGAAGGAGTGAATATCTGGCCGTCGTGGCAGACATCAAACTTGAAGACATGTTTTGAATGGAAGTGCAGATATACGGGAGAATTTTATACCACAGACAGAGCACAACCGCATCTGAGATGGCTGTTAAGTTTAGCTCATCAGTGTCCTGTTTACTGTCAAGTCACGCAGGCTTCACGACTGAATCATCAGCACCTTTTTTCTGTGATTTCCTTACAGTTATATTAACATACAGCCTCCATGGTTTATTCTACTTTGTATGATGTCTGTGTTTGACTGAGTAAGGACACTGAGAAGAAGTGGTCAGTGGAGGGAAAAAAAACGAATCATTACTGTAAAAATGATCTTTTCATATCTGAATAATGAGTTTGTTTACAGCCCTAATATAAAAAATAAAGACAGATAGACGATAGTTAGATAGAGGCTGTGGTCCTCGGCTAGCTGTCACTGCTGGTCACCATGGTGAAGGAGGGATTGATGGCACCCATTGGCTAGTGAAGATGTATACATCATGTTGGTCCAGGGCTGCTGCATCCAGATGGACCTGGGCCATCCATTGTCTGTCAGGGACACAGCTGTCTGAGAAGTGCCGTCCTCCCTACGCCTCCTTTCTTACGGTGCTAACGAGTCTTTCACCCGCCACATAGGATGATGCCGTCTATAGGGGAAGGAGGGGCTTTTCTGTCAGTGCACAAGGTTTTCAAGAAGCAAGATGAAGAGGAGTACATATATGCTTTTCTGACACCACGTCAGAGCAGCAAAGCTCACAATGATTTGTTATTTCCTTTTTCATCTGAGAAGGAAAAATAATTTTCAATGGAAAAATTTGAAGAGTTAGGACTTGAGAATCTAAAGGGAGTGCTGTGAAAAGGTGAAGGATACTGTGCAAGAAGTGGTTATTACTTATTTCCAAAATCTGTGAAAGTGGTAAAGTGCTGCAATGTTTACTTTATTTTACAAGGACAAGGTGCAGCTCAAGTATCAGTTATTGATTTTTACAAAATGCATGTCTTGGCACAATGGCACAAAATATGAGTTGTGTTTTTATTCCAATATCCATACTCCTCTTATGAATAAAAAATACCAGTAAATGTTCATTTAAAGTTGGTATATGCCTTACAGTTAAAGGACCTTTGCTGTTTACATGATGTCCATGTCCTTAACATGAAATAATGGCATTTTTCAATTATAATAATGTCCTTTCTGTGGGTTGTCGGTCATAAAAATGAGTTTCAGTCATTTCAAGCACTTGTCTCTGAGTCTGACTGAACAGCCAGCAGGGGGCCACACCACTGGTCCCAGAAAGAAGCCTGATTATGTAGAAACCAGTTCTGGTTTCAAAAACCAAACTGGCGAAGGCCAAAAGGTTTCAAAACAATAGTCCACGAGCCAGTGGTCGATGTCACAGTGGCTCCATCCACTTCTTTAATATCTATGGCTAAACCTGCATGACAGACAACTTGGAACTCAAAAATTTCCAACCTCCTACTGGAAAAAGTTAAATGTAACTCCATTTTAAGTCCCCTAGAGTTCCTACTTGTAAACTCAGGGGAAATCCATCTATCCTGATTTCATGAATAAGCTGTTATATAATGACGTTTGTTGCCTTGTGTGTCTTTTTTCCTCCTTTCGTTTCATTTATATGAGAAGGAACACTGTTCAGTTGACCTTTCTTAAGTACCGAGCTTGCTCAACGCAGCCAGGCTAGCTGCTTCAACTCTTTGTGCTAAGCTAAGTCAAACATCTCCCAACTGTAGCTTCATGTAAAGCTGGGGTGGACAGTTTATTATTGGCTCCATTATAACCTTTAAGCAGAAAGTAATTCAAAAGGTCTGAGAGAAAAGTAGACTTCTGCTCCTTCTCTTTGCTCCGTTTTCAGTCTGTAGAAAATCTGATGGAATCTTTGGCCAATCACAGGTCATGAAGATAGTTGATTGTTGAGTATTTGACGACCTGAGAATGAAACTCAACAAATTAGCAGTCTTTCCTCCTGGACTTTAATTGATATAAGAAAAGGATCTTCTCATTTAATACTCGGCAAGAAAGTGAAGAAGCGTATTAGCGTATTTTACGTGTTGAACTCTTCCTTTCTCCAAACTAGAGGCAGGTGTGACAACTGCGCACACACTCCTCCACAGACACACAAGCGCACACACACATTCCAGCCAGCCAGCCAGCCAGTTCATGGCTTCCCCCTGGTGTGAGGTGGGACTAGGGAAGCATGGAGTTATTCACTGTCTGCCTACTTGGTCCTAATAGTCTGGCACAGCGTGACTGACGCTGCCCCTCTCAGCCGTGATTGAGTGTATTGATCCTGAGCCGCTGCCGCCGGCGTGCTCCCTGGACACCAGGCGGGAGGAGACCAACAATCAGATCCTTCACTGGGGGAAAAAGCCCTCCTCATCTGCCTTAATCATCCGATCGATGATTAGCGCGCCGGCCCACTCATGTCTTTCTCTCACTGACAAAGACATCTCCTCAGTCTCTGCTCACCGTTTGTTTTTCTTCTTTTTTTTTAATCCTCACTTCCTTCTTTTTATTTCTTCTTTCATCTTCCTCTCTTTTCTGTGTTTGAGCGCTAGGTTTGATTTGAGTGTGTGTGCGTGCATGCGTGACTGGAGCCAAACAGGAATACTTCAGCGGAAAAGGCCTTCTGCTGACCGTCCATTTTTTTTGAGTGAAAGTGAGGAGGACAGGGAAAAAACTTGATTAGAGGCCGAGAGAAAGAAAGACAAAGACAGGGGGGATGTAATGGAATCTGACAATAGGAACTGTTGAATCACCAGCTGCTTTTTGGGGTTGGGATGCTTCCAACCCCTCTCCCCCTCGCCCCCCATAACCCCTCCCTGCTGTCGTCAGCAGCCAATGGTGCACTTCTCCCTCCTTCGTTGGCTGTTGATTGGGCAGCAAATTGCTCCCATCACCTGGCATTAGTCCAAGTCGCACCAGTCAAAGCTTTTAATCTGATCATTATCCTGGTGCTAAGCGGCAGCACCACAGCTTCTGTTTGCTGGAGCAAGATATTGTGGCTGATTGAGTGAGGCGGATGGCTATAGAATTTCAGTTCCATCGCTGTCGAACCGTTTAAATGTGTGGATTACCAGAACTGGAACAGGATCATGTGACCTCAGTCTGTGCGCTCCACTTGTCAGGGAGCTCCTGTCACTGTCTCAGCTCTTTTCCTTTTGTTTTTTTCTCTTCTACTACTTCTTTAAATCAAGTTGTTTCCACTTCCTGCAAATACACTCTTAGAAATAAAAGTATTCTTCGGCCTGTCCCTATAGGAGAACCTTTTTTTGGTTCCTGTTCAAACCTTTTATGAAGGTTCATTTGGTTAGGGGGGGTTATACCTAGAGGGGATTCTACCAAGAACCCATTTATATTTCAAGGATTTTATCAAGAACCTACAAAGGGCGTCCTAAGGGAGTTCTTCAGAAGCAAATAGTTCTCGGTAGAATTTCAGCCCTTCAGGAAGACCCCTTTTAGCACCCTTATTTCTCGTGTAGATTGTGTCCTCACACACCCTCACAGAGCACAATAGCAACAAACTGCAGTGTTATTTCAAATGAAGCATTTGCTGAAAGCCTTCAGCGACTGCTCAAATCTATCCAAAGGTGGCAAAAGTAGGCACCATTTGTCCCGGAAGCCATGAACAGAGACTGCAGGAGAACAGACAGGAAGAGAAAGAGGAAGAATACTGAAGTGGAGGCTCTTTCTGTGAGCCAGCCACTTCACAACCTCAAGCAGCCTACTCATCGAATTTTGTCATATTTCAAAACTTTTCAAGGCTGCTGCTCTCTGCACACCAGTGACAAGAAGTTCAGTGCAATATCTGCGAAAGAAATACTTCAGCAGGCTGCGAGCACACGATGTTTCTTTGAGCTTTTGTGTGTGAACGTACGTTGAAACACCTATGTAATGCATAGTATCCACTAATGAGCCAATCCATTGCATGTTGAGTACAACAGAGTCTAGCACATGATTACGGCAGCCCTTCATCGCGCAGGAGGAAAATACCAGCCAACGGCTTCTAAGTGCTCATTTCAATTACCTTCTATTAGGAATTCCAGCATCTACTGCCCCTCGCAGAGAACCCACTCCTGCTGCCCACCCACTAACCTACACACACTCAATCCGGCACCCGAATGGGCCAAGAGCCCGCAAAACATGCCAGCCGGCGAAACAATGCATGATGTAAGTTTTGAGAGCGTCGAGAGGCACTTCAGGCAGAGAATCAGCCCGCACCTTCTCTCGAGATGTAAGGGTGGGTGGGGGGAAGACGCGGAAACAAAATGACTGTTTTTAGAAGATCCACTTCTTCCTGATGAAGCAAAATCATTCTCCCCCTCCGTGCAAATGGCTCTTGTGGACACAGAGGATAACTAACACTAGAGATGGGTAGTTATTGTTCAAGTGGCATTCTCTAACTCGCAAATAGACCCTCAAATCTGTGTGGAGGGCTTTTCTTTAATATAAATGCTGGAGGGTTCCCTCAAAGTAAATGAAGTAAAAGAAATTAGAAGCAGCTTTAAACAAAAGACCCATTTGCAAGTGTGAGAAGTTAATCCAACACTTGTAGGGCGCATAGACAAAGAACTTATGATTCCTTTTGTTTTATGAGAGAGACCCTCCCCTCCCAGCATGACCTGTGGGACCTTATTTTGGAGAAAATATGAACAGTGAATGGCAAGAGACAAAAAGGCATAATTTTTTATGATACTGTTTGAATTGTGCCATCAATTACACGTATGATGTTTGTCAATTTAAAAGATGTTTTTTCCACCTAAATATATTTGGTCTATATGGTCATGTCTATATTTTCACATTTGATGTTAGTCTTAATGCAGAATGGGCCTTAAATTGATTTTAATTGAATTGACACGCTGCAGTGAATTACATCTCGTCTTGCACAATATATGTCACCAAAATGAACATCGCTGTCTCTTGTAACGTGGCACACTTTTACGACACTGACATTCTTATCTTTTAAATTTATTTTTTAAACTGATAAAGATAAAATGTACAATTTGTGGCACAATTACAATGAGATCAAAAAAAGGTCCCACGGTGGTCCACAGGAAGGGGAGGGACTTCACCTGTCTTTAATTGAACACGTATATGGTTTGTCAACTCAAACCCAAACAAAGCAGAAGAGGCAGAGCAGGTGATGGACAGAAATGGATTCCCCCCCCTGTAAGTGACTAATGTGTGACATCAGTCTTCACTAATGCCCGACTGACTGTCAGTCTATTTGGCGTGACACGAGGCAACCACCCTGTTGTTTCACTTCCCAATTCTGGAGGACTTGATGGAGGGCGTCGATTGTTGTGTTGTTCCCATGACAAACAGGAGGCAGGGGAACCAATTAGTTGCGACGGCTTTTAACATTCCCCTCAAACCAGGAGGAGATGTAGAGGTTTGCTCGAGTCTGCCAGTGGCTTAATTATAAAGAGGGAATGTTTTCCCAAGGCCAGCGCATGCAGACATATTACTAATTCATTTTCCTAGCTTGAATACATTGAGCTTTGCATGCAGTGTGCTATGGACACATACATAGCATCATTTATTTCGTGTGTCCAACATTCAGGACAGGGAAAAGGAAGGAAAATTTTTGAAAATGAAGTCCTTCAATTGCGGTAATCTTTCACTTCATAATCCTCTCCTCTCCGGGGTCGTGCCCGGTTGAGGTCTATATCAGTATACTGTGTACAGAAAGCAGGAAGCCCCCCTCAGCTCACCAGTCTGTCACAGGGTCAATGATGATTTCATTCATTTCAGTGAGCTATCTCAGTTTATTCCAAAGATGTTCAAAGTAACCTCACCAGTCCTGCTAGTATTTACAGGTCTGTGCGTGCTGTTACCATGAACTCTGTGTGCATGTTGTGTGTATGAGGGGGAATCACAATTCTGTGTATCCTCCTCTGATGCTGCTGAGATACCATCAGTGTGCGATCTGCACTCCAGAAAATGAGTTCCTCATTCATTTACTTATTGATCCACCCTCTATTGTCGTGCTCTTGTACAGAATGCCTTCACAAAGACCCCACAAAGCACGAATTCAAACATAGGTTTATTTAGTGTTGATTTCCTCAATTAAAACTGAGATAGAAAATGTTTGACACAAATGTTTGACTACTGATTTTCCACCACTAAAACAAGGCTGAAAACTAAGTAAAATATAAGAACACAAAAAACTTGGTAAAATATATTCATCAGGTAATGAAATCTAAATGATAATGTAATGTACAGCTGCAGTGATTATTTCAGTGATGTCTTAACAAGTTTATGGAAGAAAATCATCTCTAATCCCACTGACAAACACACCAAAAGCAGTTAGAAAAGAGCTATGACAAAACATTATACTTAAGTAAGAAAACATCAATGTTACGTGAGCGCATCTTTCTAAAAATCTAAGTCAATGTAGCATTTTCATGGCTGTGGCTGTAACATTAATGGTACAACAATAACCTACTTTCAGGCAGCTATCTTTAGTGTATGCAGCCTATGGTCTCTGCCAATTGTCTAACCTAATCCACAACCCCACTGACAAAACACAAAAACATGCATGTTTCTAAAAAGGTAAGCAAACATAACATTTTCTCAGGCTGTGGATGCAACATTAACTGTACTTTCAGGTAGCTACCTTTTGTGTTTGTAGAGTGTCAATCAAATAGACAAAACTAATGTTTGTTATTATCACTTTAATATTAATATGTTCATTTCATGTTTTAGTTGCTCAATTCAAGCTCGATCCAGTGAATAATATTTTAGCTGCAGTCTCAGAGGGCAAAGAAAAAATGTGCATTATATACTGCTATTAACTATAGTTTCATTAACAAATTAAAATCCTTTAAATGCGTCTTAAAATATTATGCATGTCCATCAAAATATCAAGTTTAACACTCCTGTATTTCATGCAGCTGGAGGAGAATTTGATTTCTATGCGATTGTTGAATATCATGGCAATAATGGAGCTTTCAGGAATCCACTTGCTCTTTGATTCTGAGTGAATGATAGCTGAAATATGTCTTCCTTTGAATCTCCACCGCTGAAAACATAATGACTGACATAACCTCGCCCATGTTTGGCTCCTTTTCCATATCTATAAAAATAAAGACACACCACCACCAATCAACAAAAAATGGCCCAGGAACGTGAAGTGCAGTGTTGAAGTTTCTCAGGGTGGATTTTTTTCTTCTTCTTTAACAAATCATCTGCCGGGCTGCGGCTGACTTGTTGGACTTCACTGTGTAAATGCTTCACCACATATGGCAGCTGCAAGCTTTCGGGCCAACTTGTTGAACTTGATGGATAGTGAATCGGCCTTCGGGCTGCATGTGTTGGCCCTACCTACCCCATGCTTTCTTTCCTTCTTCTTTCTGTCTTTGTGTCTTCCTCTCTGTGTGCCTATTGATTATCAGAACTTCCTCTCCACACTCTTGGATATATTACCTCCTCTCCTCAGCGTGTCTTCGCTGCTCCGACTGTTGGAGGTTCTCCAGCACTCTCCAAACAGGTCTGATCCTTAACAAAGGTGAGGGGCTGCAGCTCGTTGTGTTCCAGCACAGCAGAGGTGAACGGAGAGAGGTCTGTGTTCCTGGCACACGATTCCTTCAGCACGCTGTCACGTCTCTTCAACTCTCCCCCTCTCTGATGTTACCTGACAGGTGAGGGGTGTGTGTAGGTGTGTGTGTGTGTATGTTGTTTCATGCATTCTGCAGTTGGAGGGGGGTGAGGATGAGGAGGGCTGAGGGGGTGACGAGGAGGTGAGGGAGGAGGACAAACAACAGGATATGGATAGGGTCGAATCGGAGGGGGCACGAGGGAAAGGATGCAAGGAAGAGAAGAGGTGGGAGGTAAGTAAGTAGGAGACAAGGGTGTATATGTGGATTTACTGTATGTGTGTGTAAGAATGTGGGCACCTGTGTGTGTCTATTGATTTGTGTATTTGTGTGTGTGTGTGCCATGGACAGGGAGGTTGTGTGATGGCAGTGCCTTCAGGCTCCTCCAGGCGTAAGAATCAGTGAGCAGGTGGAGCGCACCGGCATCGCTGTCTTCTGACGAGTCCCCGCCGTCTCCTGTTTTGTCAGGACCCCTGGAGCGAAGACCGGGGAGTGTGTCTGTCTGCATGTGTGTCTGTGTGTGTGTTGACTGGCTGGGATGCACTGTGATCATTAGGATTCACAATGGCTTTGACAGCGGGGCTCTGGAGCAGTGGACACGGCATATGCCCAGGGAGATAACTGGTTGGCTGACTGGTTATCTTACTGGCTGGCTGGACCGCTAACTGTGTCCAGTCTGCTAATAAATTCAGACGCTTTAATTCAAAGAGACTTCACTCTGGATGTAAGGCCCCAGTCTGTGTAGCAGACTTGTCTGTATTGCATCAGACCGCGAGTCTGAATTATTTGTTTGCTCTCAAAGTTGTGATTAATTTTGCAGCAGTCTTGCTTCATTTCGAGTGAATTCAAAGCATCAGAGAGGGAACATGTTGTTGATTTTGTAATGTGAATATTTAGGACCGCCGCAACAAGATGAGGCTTTTCTGTTGTAATAAATAACAAGCGTGTTTCCCCACAAGCATCATTTGTTCTTACATCCGAGCTCTTTTGACCGCGGAAGAGTTGAATGTGTGTGTGTGACTATCCTAAGTGTGTAAGTGGCTCAGGTGGTAAAGAAAGGACGTCCTAATAATAGCCCCCTGTCTCCACACTGGTCCACAGGCTGTAGCCGTATCGATTCTGCCTCTCCATCTTCTGCGTTGCCCGGCATCGTTATAGACCAGATACCGAGGGTTTAGTTTGGAATCTTGTGCAGCGATTTCTCCGACCCTAGCTGGATAAAGCCGAACGCCCTGGGGGGAGGCAGCAGTGGTTTTTAATTGTTTGTAGTGTTAGTTGGTCACGCTGGAGGCAAGCTCTCCAGGGACAGGCCTCCAGCCCAGGTCCTGACCTCGCTACTTGCACACAAACACCGATGACAAAATGAACGCACTAATGCGCACAGCCTTGCACAGGTAGCGCCGAAGCAACAGTGCCTGAATGCACACACATTCCCGGCTTATAATGAGAAACCTAATTAACGTTTACTCATGCTGAGAGTTCCGCTCAAAGAATTCAGATAGTTTTTGATAATGAAAATAGTGCTGTCACAATATCACATTTTCACTACATGATTATCATAGCCAAAAGAATTGACAATATTATTGCAACAGCTATAGAAAATGTGAAAAAAAAAAGCTATCAGTCAAATTAATCTTCAACTTTGTTTTTTGTGTGTTTTGTCTCTTTTTTGGCAGATGAATTACGCTCAAAATTTGATTACCTGTAAACAAAACTGTCTCTTTCGCAGAAGTCGATCTTGCTGATGTGTTGCACCGATTCCTTAATTCCTGTGCATTTCAGATTTATTAAAGTTAAAGCTATATCTGACATGTTTATTAAATAAATTAATGTACAATCTGACTCACAAATACACCAAAAGCTGTTTCAAAAGTGCTGGGACAAAACACAAGACCATGCATGCTATGCTAGCTTACCTTTCTAAAAGGGTAAGCTAACGTTACATTTCCATGGGCTGTCGATGCAACATTAACATCAATTTCAAGCAGCTAGTTTTAATGTTTGGAGCTGCGGATCGTTATGAAAATCAACCATGAAAAAGACAAATGATTATTACTTTAATATTACTATGTTCATTTTATGTTTATGTTTTTTTGTGGTTTATGTTTAAAGCTAGAACCAGATGGTGGATAGTGTTTTAGCAGCAGCCTCAGAATACTCATAAGACAAAAGTTTACGTGATAAAATCTGATTAAAATTTAACTGAGAAGATCAAATTATTAAAATGTGGGTCAGTTTTTCACTACACAATTATCGTAGCCAAAAGAATTCATAATATTATCGCACTATCTGTAGAAAATATCAGTTAAATTAATCTTTAACTTTGTTTATTGCGCGTCATGTCTCTTTTTTGGTGGAAAGGATTTTGGAGCATAGAGTATGTTTAGGAGGCACAGGATTATTTATGCAGCATTATCATATGTTCATTATTAACATGATATCAATATTTAATTTTTTAAATATAGTGATTATGATCAATACTAGTATACCATAACACCCCTAATTGTAAATATGAATCTTTGCTCTAACTTGATGTTCACCACCTCACACACATTTGTTTATAGTCTTTATAACACTGTAAACTTCTGTGTGGTGTTTTATTTTCTTCATGCAGCAAAATTCCATTAACTTCAAAACTGTTTTCCCCACAAGTGAAAAAAGTTATTTTTTCTTTTACATTTTACATAAATTAACAGGACTAAACCCATTAATCATTTAATGCCTCAGCAGAAACTCTGTGCAAAATATACTGTATTTTTTAGTACGTATGCATGAGGTAAGCTACATAATAAATGTGCTTAAGTGCCTTTTAATCGTTTGCGAGACTGTAATCATTCGTAACCGTCAGAACCAAATGGACTTCTCATAAAGAAAAATCTAAAATCTTCTCTGCACTTGAGGTTTTTTTTTCCCCCTCATCCGCTGAAGCGGTTGTTTTATCCTTTGATCTGCAGTACATTAAAGTAATACTGTGGGTTTGAAAAACCATTAGATGGCCTTTTGCAGGGCAGCAGGTCTCTTTTAAAAGCACAATGAACCTCTATACAGATCAGGTTAGAAACTTAGTTAAAGGCACAATAACACATAGTCTCAAATTAGTCTTAAATGGTGTTAGCCCTCAAATAAGACCATTGACTTCTGACCTACGCTGCTGAGGTCCAATTACACCTACGGCTTTTTCCTGTTTTCAGCTGTTTGGAGCGAGACGGCGAGTTCTCAGATTCAGTCGAGAGTTAAAATATTCACATGCTGTGTCTTTTGTCTTCCTGCCCTGCCTGTCTTACTGTCCGTCATGCTCTCTGTCCGTCTGTCTGTCTGTCAGGGTGGCAGGTCTTGTTGAATAGAGAGTGGGTCATCTCCCTGACAGAGCTCAACTGGTAGTTATGGCAGCCTCGCCACGGCTGGCTGGCTCCACACAGTCACCAGGAGACAGGGGATCATCAAGTCTGTCCTCGTGCTCCACCACACACACATACACATCTATGTCGCACACGATCGTGCGCTCGCTCTCATAGACACACAACATGCACCTGTAATAATAATGGCTAGATAAAGTTGTAAGATGATTATGACAGACAGAGATATATTTGTCCATTTCCTAACCTTATTTGCAGCTCAGATTCTTATCCTGTCAGAGCAAATCTTAAGCAAGTAGAACTGAAATTGAAATATTTTTTCGCTAAGAAGTATCTCTTTATATATCTTTGGTGCTTGTTGCTTAATTGGTCAATTGGTGGGTGGGGCAGACTAGGACCAGTTGTTTAGTCAGAAGGGCACTTTGACCTCGGTTGTAATGGTACACAAAGTAGTAGCACACTAAAACAACATAAAATACTAATATTTGTTTCAATTTTGGCAAATTAGCACCATTAAAAGTAACCAAATTAGCCATTAGCAGCTCCTGTTTGCAATGTATTCATGGATGTACAGACAACTATTATTAAATTGCTCTGAGACTGAGGAAAGGTTAAAAATGTAATAACTCTCAAGGAAGTTCTGCAGTTATAAGGGGCATGTTTTTCTCTGTTTTTGTAAGTGGATTTATGGATTCTGCACCTCTATGGCAGGCTGTTAAAATTTGTCCACTAAAATTGAAAATCTTCACTTTTAGGATGTGTTTTATGATATACTGCTTATGTTATACTATATACAATGTTTAGCGACGTGATTCCATTAGTGCTGAGTTTCAGGACCGCCCATTGCTGTTCGATAGCTTCAGAACAGGTGTGACACATTAATTTTAGTTTGCGGGTCACATACAGAACAATTTGATCTCAAGTCAGCCGGACCTATAAATAACAACACGTCCAAATGTTTTCGCATTTTAGTAATAGTTTTAGTTTTAAGCAAATTGACCGCAATCAGTATTCACTGTTTTTTCTGCAATCTTTTACATTTTGCAAAGTCATCCAGTGGGTTAAACCGGATCTGACAAGCTGCTGATGACTCAGCGGGTTTTGAAATAACGCGAGCAAAAACTAACAGCTAGTGGGAGACAGAACTAATGCAACCTTTAAAAACCCAGTGGGTACTTCTAAATCTTGAATGCTGCATGACGGCTTGAAATGCTGTTTAGCCAACGCTATGCAGGCTTGTTCCAAATAAGAAAATGTCCCTTAATCAAGGTTTGTAGGTTGAACAGTGTGACGTACGCCGGTTAGCACGTGCACTGCTATCATGGGGAAAACATCCTCCGGTGGCTTGAAGCTTCCCCAAATTCATCCACAAACAGTTTTTTCCTCTTTTGAAAATTCAAAAATATGCACAATGTCTGCAATATCATATAAAAAGTGAAAACAATTCCAAATTCAGTTCAACTTTGATATATTTTGGCTGCTCAGAACACGCAGTGACCAGTAAAAAAAAAAAAAAAAAAAAACAAAAAAAAAAAGATGCAAA
>JAJHUR010098561.1:0-16624 GCA_027495735.1 Lutjanus campechanus | reverse complement strand
AGTAACTGCCATGAAAGTGTTAATCTAAACAAGGAGACAAGGAGACAACCATATGCAGTGGTCCTAAATGAACCTCTTAGCTTAGGGAAATATGTTGCTCAAGTGACAAACTAAAGGTTGAAAGTTATGGTGATTTATGCCACCAGGCACTGATTCTCAAATTCATGTAGCTCTGCACATCCTCACCTCCTTCTCCTCACTCTATTTGTGTCTTATATATTTTCACAGTGCTATGTGCAGACAGAGTAGGCCAGATGACGAAGACCTACAATGACATCGATGCTGTCACACGTCTGTTGGAGGAGGTGAGATGACCTATTTTTGTATGTAATTCAATTTGTCTAAAAAACAGTGAGGCTGCGATCGAGAGGATGCTGCACTCTAGATTTACCCAAATGAAACACATCTGTAGTGTGAATAGTTGTGGACTATTTCCTTTAACAGAAAGCGATCAAATAAACAGAAAAATACAGAAAGCAGTGGGTGAATACTGCCTCTAAATTTACCAACACTGGGTGAACCTCCACCCACACAGGACACCTACAAGAGCAAATGTAGTTTACCAGTGTTGTATTGTGGAATTTGGGGCTATTGATGCAATACTTATCATCACTTCTCTGTCTCTCTTACTGTGTTCTAACCAATAGAAAGAGAGAGATCTGGAGTTGGCTGCAAGAATCGGCCAATCGCTTCTCAAGAAGAACAGAACTCTGACGGAGCAGAATGACTATCTGGAGGAACGAGTGGGACAAATCGCAGAGGAGGTCTGCTCACACACACACACACACACACACACACACACGGATTTAATCAAGCGCTAAGTGATAAAATGATTCATTCTAATTATTTATAAGCGTTATTTTAGGACTCAAGGTCCACTTACGAGCTTGTTTTGTAGCTGTCAATTCAATCTCTTCATCAGTGGATAGTTTGCTCAACATCCGTAATATCATCAGTTCCATCTCCATGAGAGTTGAACAAACTCCACCCGCTAATGAAGACCACGTGAACCCTGAGTTACAGAGTCACAAAAACTGTGATGAAATGCATTTCATTTTCATCAACAAATTAAAACTAAACTATAATGTCAAACCCAGACGAAAACAACAAAAATTAGACTAAAGCTTCACTGAACAAAAACCGGACTAAAATGTCTTTAGTTTTTGTTGATTAACAAAAATTAAATGACTGAAACTTGACTGAAAGTAATCTACATTTTCATCAAAAGACAAAGTGGCAAAATCAACCACTTTGTCACGTTTGCTCTTTTGAACAAAGTGATCTCACACTGATGACAGATTTTACAATGGACTGAGATAATGAATAAGTTTATTCCACACCAAATACATGCATACATGCAGGATATATACATATACAGAATATATAGAAACGTACACAAGCAGCTAACATTGTCTGTCCTCCTCCAGGTGGCTCAGCTGCACCATGAGCTGAACCTGAAGGACGAGCTGCTGCAGTTTTACACCAATGCAGCCGAGGAGAGCGAGGACGAGCCCAGCAGCTCCCCGACGTTAGCATCCTTTCTTTGTTAAATATCTGTTTTTCTATCTGTAAAAAGTTGGTTTAATTATTTGGAGTTTAAATGTTAATGGTATGCCAAATCTGCAGAAGCTAAGAAAGGTAAGTGAGGAAAAAAAAAACTCTGGTGATCCGTTTTCTAAATCAGGTCTAAATTGTTTTCTATCTTGTGTTTATGACTTAAGAAGAGGTGAAAAAGGTTTTGCCATCATAATCTTTAAGTTCCTTGTTTTGTTTTATTATTTTTTGTTTATCTGTGAAACAGGTGGAAAAAAACAAAGGTTTGGCAGGTGAAAAATGAGTGATAGGAAGTGTTTGTTGTTGTAATACTCATTTTGACCACAAGAGGCTGAACTGCACCACTACTCCACCTTGAATGTTGTTCCAAACCAGTTTGCTTTTTTTTAAAGGGGGTGTGGGTTATAAAGAGAATGTGTGGATGCAGGCTTACAAACTCCACTCCTCCCAGGTGCAGCTTCTCTTTGTGTCCGGGATGGAAGAAACGCCACAAAGTTACAAAAGTTAGTTCTGTGCGGTTATTTCCAAATTATAAGAGAGAAGTTCACCTCAAACAGCCATTTGATGGACTGTTTTCGTGCACACATGCCAAAATGTGCGGTTACATTGTGGGAAAAAAACATGACATTGTGAAAATAGTGTTTATTTATTATTCTGAAGAAATAGAAAGAACAGATTTGATTTGACTTCTGTGCAATTTCAGGTGACTGTGGAAAAAAAAACAAGGACCTAATCAAATTAAGTAAGGCGAATGAAAAAACTGTCCCACAAGAAAGAAATGCAGCCAAAGAAAGTCTGTCATTTCCCATACATATACATCTTTGACAATGCTGTGTTTAAGATTGTCTTTAAGATAAACATTATTCATTACAAGGGCTTTGATGGTGTCTCAAAGCTTTCCAGTGTATTTATACCCTCCCTCTTTTAAGAGGCCCACCACAGCTGCATGTGTGACTCCACACAGAGTTTCACTCAGTCACTAAGTGGGATTGGAGTTAGGCTGTATTGTGTGTTATGGGTGCAGTGGTGTACTTCAGCCTCTTGTGGCCAAAATGAGTATTACAACAACAAACACTTGATCCTGAAAAACTTTTCACCTGGTAATTTTGTTTCACCTGTTCCACAGATTTTAAAAAAATAATAATTTGAAAGACTATCCTGGCAAAACATATCTTGCACCAGTCCTTAAGTCATAAACACATGAGAGAAGACTGCTTAGATCAAACAACAGAATTTTTCCTCACTTCCCTCTCCTGGCTTCTGTACAAAGATCCACTAAACACATGACATGCCGGTTCAACTTTAATTCTTATAAACTCGTACGCTGACCTTCTGGCTGTGAGTTTCAGGCTCACTCTTTCTTTATCTGTTCAAAAAGGGGCAAGAAAACCAAACTGGAAGCAGCAACAGGAGGCTTTGTTAGCGACACGCTGCAGAGGAAACTGAAAGATCTGGAAGAAGAGAACCTGTCGCTCCGCTCAGAGGTATCTCCACAAACCAACATACACACACGCACACACACACACGATATAAGGAACTGAGATTGCTGGGAATATATTTCTTAATCACAGATATTTACATGCAGGCTAATCATCTGAAATCTGAGACTGAAACATATGAGGAAAAGGAGCAGCAGCTTGTTAATGACTGTGTGAATGAACTCAGTAAGTCTCTCCGTCTCTGTCTGTCTTTTATACTTTGTTCCTGTTGTGTGTTTGCATGTTTAAACTTAATTTAGACTGATATAAGTCCATTTCTAACACCCTTGTCTCCTCTGTGTCTCCTTTTACTGGGTTCTCTGTTTCATTGGTGCTTTGGACACTTGTCTGTCCCTCTCTCAGACTGAACTTTCTTGTCCTATCAGGGTTGTCCAGTCTCCAGATCTCTGCCATAGCGGAGGAGTTGGCTCGTAAGACTGAGGATGCTGCCCGGCAGCAGGAGGAGATCACGCACCTCCTCTCTCAGATAGTAGATCTGCAGAAGAAAGCCAAGTCTGTGAGTGCACATGGACACACACATGAACCTGTTTTATATCTGACTGTCACTGTTTTCATGCTCTGCTCACAGAGGAGTCCTAAGTACACACATTCTTTACTTAAATAGAAGTACAGGTATTTGTGTAAAAAATGACACAATGTCTTTCACAGCTTATGTCTTATTTGTCTTTTTATGTCTTTTTTGTCTTCTTAATTTTTGTTTTGTCTTTTATGTCTTATTATGTCTTTTACTTATTTTTTTTGTCTCTTTCATCTTTTTTGTCTTTTACATTGTTTATGTCTTGTTAAATCTTTTACGTCTTTATTGTCTTGTTATGTCTTTTACATTTTCTTACGTTATATGAGTTTTGTTATGTCTTTTACATTTTGTTACATCTTTTGAGTCAGTTTTCATCTCCTTCCATCTTTTTTGCCGTGTGTGATGTGCGCTGATGGATACACCAAAGACTTGTCTTGTTTATGTGTTATTGTCTCGTCCATTTAGGTTGAAATCAGTCTTCATGTTGGGAAGGCAGCACACAATAATAAAAAATCAAAAAAATCAAATCAAATGCATTAAAACTAAAGTAACAAGCCTGTTTTGTAAATGTACGGAGTAGAACGTACAGATATTTGTGTTAAAATTGTGGGGAGTAAAAGTAAAAAGTTGCTTGATTCTACTTAAGTACAGTAACAAAGTATTTGTACTTTGTTACCCCCCACCTCTTTCTGTTTGTTGTGTAAATTCAAACCTGTGTGTGTGTTTCTAGTATGCTGTGGAGAATGAGGAGCTTTCTCAACATCTGGTGGCAGCTAAAGACGCGCAAAGGCAGCTTACAGCCGAGGTAACTAACGTCTACATCCCTGCTTCTGTCTCTGTCTTGATGACATTTTGTTTGACAAGCTGATTCCAAACAGTTTGACTTTAATTCCAAAAGCTATTTTTCATGTCCTCCCTGAACAGCTCCAGGAGCTGGAGGAGAAGTATTCAGAGTGTATCGAGATGCTGCATGAAGCCCAGGAGGAGCTGAAGAACCTGAGGAACAGAAACTACCCTGCAGGAACCCCTCGACGCTTCCATCCCCTGGGACTGTACCCGATGGTGAGGGAGTGTGTGTGTGTGTGTGCGTTTGTGGGTGTGTGTACACGATGATCTTTGTTCCTTAATGAGTTTTTGTGTTGCAGGATTCTCTGGCAGCTGAGATTGAGGGAACAATGAGGAAGGAGTTGAGTCTGGATGACCCCGAGTGTGAGGAACAGAAGTATGTAAACTTTCCTAAAAAACAGCTCAGCCCCCAAGAAACATCAGCACCTGCAAAGAAATAAAAGTTTTGACACCAACTGCAAAATACTGTAGGCTTATGCTCTTATGGTTGGTTGCGTGCAGAAGCCATCGGAAGCGAGTGTTTGAGACGGTTAAGAACATCAACCAGACGGTGCGTCAGCGTTCTCTGACTCCAACATCCAACATCCCGGGCTCCAACCAGTCTCTGTCAGCTCGTACATCGCCCCAGTCCAGCGGCCTCTCCACCCCTCGCTCCAGCATGTATGGAGGGGACATCAGCGGAGACGGTATTGCCCTCGACAACCGAACGCAGAGCATCCTGATGGAGACGGCATCCAATCAGGATAGGTGAGGAGGAGCGGACTGACACAGGGACTAAATTAACATTAAACATTCTCTAAACATTCTCATCCTTGGTTTGATCTCTGTTCTGTCAGCAGCACAGAGGGCCGAGAGAAGAAGGCCAACGGAGCCGAAGACCTGCGTCTTGCCCTGCGCCGCCTGTCTCTGCGTCGACAGAACAACCTGAGCGAGAGGCGCTTCTTTGAAGAGGAGAGGGATCGGAGACGGGGAGGACATGGAGGTCTACATGATGCCCTGAGCCAGGAGAGCGTGATGACTCCCTCAGAGAGCATCATGTCTCTCGGGAACCTCCACGTTTGGGCCTCACGAGGGCCCTACCTCCCCGACAAGCTCCAGATCGTCAAACCACTCGAAGGTGAGGGAGAAAGGGAGCGAGGGATGAGCTGCAAGGCAGGGAGGAGGTGGGAGGGCGACCGACACCGAGGGGTCGGGACGAAGAAAGGAAGCAAGCGGGGCTGGGGGACGGACGGGGACAGGAGGCGGGAGAGCCGGCACGGGCGGACGCTCGAGGGGGAGAAGGAAAGAGTTTGGGGATGGGTGAGGAAAACCGGAGCAGGGATAGAGAGGGAGAGAGGGAGGAGGTGGGCCAGAGACCGAGCTGGGAGCAGGAAGATGAAGGGAGCCAGAGAGAGGAAAGAAAGGCCTCTGTCACTGATGCTCTTCAACTCTTTCTGGTCTCTGATGCACCATCACAAGTCAGGCAGCTTTGCATCTCCACACAGCTATTACAAAGACACACAGCCAAGAGAATGGTTGTAGACAGACACACAGTTCAGTTTATGCTGTGTAGCCAAATCTTTAACTGCCCCCCTTTCAGAGAACAGACTTGAACTGCAGATAATGAACTAACCTTTTAAAACACAGAAGTCACACAATAACACAAACAAACTAATTGAACAAGGCAGCGTTAGACCAGCGATTTCCAAGTTAAAATTACTTATTTTATGGAGTTTGGTTGGTTTGGAGAGAATTTGGCTCATATAATGGCAGTATCCTGTCAGAAAAGGCTGTCTGATGCCAGGGTAAGGCAATGTAAAATATTATAAATATGACGTAAACTCAAATTGATGGTGATTTTATTTTAGGTGGACAAATTTTTAAGTGGCTAAAAAACCTGTTGTTGCTGACCGTGTCCACAGCTGTTCATTGCTTATCCTTCGTGCTGGTCTCCTCTCTGTTTCAAACTGTTCTACATCTACTGTAGGTAATACACTGACTACTGACAAGCACTTCATACAACTCTACATCAGATAATCCAAACTATCTTTAAAGATGCCACGGCTGGTGTTTTTACTTTAACAGCTGATGGAGAGCACCTGATGTGACATCACTGATTAGGGTGTGGTCTAATTTGAACCCAGAGAGTCACAGTAGCAGCGTTTTTCTTATTCCTCTTGTGATTCGGTGTTGATTTATGGAGGCTGCCGTTGGCCTGTGCCGCCCTCTGCTGGTAATAAATCATACCTCATTTAAAAGCTGGCTGCCTACTGTTAACCCGGCAAACATAATATTTAGCAACCTTGTCATCTCTTCTTTTTACATTCCTTCTTTTTATTTGTATTTCCAGCTTCTCATCTCTTGTATATGTATTATTTTGTGTGTGTTTATGTCTTTCTTTACTACTTATTATTTATTCATGACTTCCTTTGTTTTTTAATCATTTTTGTTTGTTCATTGTCACCATTTGCCATCTCTGTTTCAAATTCATGTAGCTGACTAATAAAAAACAACTTTTCTCATTCTACTGATCCTCTTATGTCATTTAAATCTCATTTTCTGCTTTTCATCACCTTTTAGTGTCTCTGTATTCTTGCTGTCTTTGCTTGTTACCCTGATCACTGAGTCTTTTTCTGTCTCTTCTTTCTCTTCACCTGCTTTTTTATGGGTATGCTTATTAAAGTTATTAGAAAAGTAGTAATTAGCATTAAATTCATATGTTTATTGTTTGCTCGTCATGCTCTTGTCAAATAATCTGCAGTTCATGCCCATACATATCAGATCACGTGTCTATACTTTATTACAGTAGAACAGATGCACCAATACCACAAAGCCAATTACTACACATTCATTACAATTGATAAATAGCATATTAAGCCTTTGAACTGAAACAATAGGATAGTGGTTTTCAAACTGGAGTCCAGGGACCAACAGGGGTCCTTGAATGGGTTGTAGGGGGTCTCCAGCAAAGGGAAGGCGATGCCAATTATTTTCACTAATTAATCATTTAGTCTGTAAAATGTCAAAAAAAAAGTGAAAAAATGCTCATCACGATTTTTCAGGGCCCAAAATGACGGTTTAGTTTTGTCCAACCAACACTTGTTTTCAGAAATGACAAAGGAAGGCTGAAAATCCTCACATATGAGAAGCTGGAAGCAGCAAATGTTTGACATTTTACTTTAGAAATGATTGAAATGATTAATCGGTTATCAAAGTTATACTGTTATACTGAGTCAACTAATCATTACAGCTCTGGGAGACTTTATTATTTTTAAATAAAATCTAAAATTAAAAAAATACTCTGAGGGGTCTAATGGTCTAATGTGCATCTATTGTGGGCGTCCTTGACATTAAAACGTTTTGGGAACACAGCTGTTTGTGAGCAATGCTAGCAAGTCTTGTCAGGAAAACTACACGAAATCTAAGGTGTTATTTGTCCGTGTTTGAGTACATTGCAGTTCTATTCATCTCTCTCCACCAGGCTCTGCCACCCTGCATCACTGGCAGCAGTTAGCCCAGCCTCACCTTGGCGTGATTCTGGATGCAAGGCCAGGAGTCGTGCCGAAGGGCTACAGACCTCTCGAACTAGAGCTGGAGCAGGTCTGTGTTTGTGCACATGTGTGTGAGATCTGTGATATTTACAAACTGGCCATGCTCGTGCAAATGCCTCTCTGTATGTTTACCATAGCATTAACTAAGGATGTTCCACAAGGTTCAGTCCTCGGTCCACTTCTTTTTACAATTTATAGTAATAATTTTACTTATTTTTTAAATAAATGCCATGCACATTTATACACTGATGATAGAATATTGTATTGCTGACTCCACTCAGGGAGCTGTGGAGAACTTGCACCATTGCTTGAACATTCACCATGCTGCAGTTTATTATCTTAAACTTGTATTAAATGCACATGAAACTAAGTTTATGTTGTTCTCCAGAGGAGGAGTTAAGAGTAGAAAGAAACTTGTGTTTCCACTGTGCAAGGATCCAACAATGTGAGACTTACAGAATAACCTCTGTATTGTAGGAAAGGAAAAGGGATTGTTGACGCTGATTTTCTCTCTGTTATGGATTATGGTGATGTGATTTATAGACATGCCTCTGCCTCGACTCTTCAGCCCTTGGATGCTGTTTATCATTCTGTGCTTAGGTTTATAACTGGTGATGTTTATAGCACGCATCATTGCATCTTGTATAAAAATGTTGAGTGGTCCTCTCTGTCTGAGAGATGTGATAAGCATTCTTATCCATCTTATATTTCATCTCTGCTAGTTTGGTCCACTGGACCTTATCAAACATGGTCTAATGATGATCTGTGAGCCCTCGAGTTTGTTTGGAAAATCTGCTTTTAGTTTTACTTTCTATGCACCGATTACCTGGAATTATTTACAAGGCACCCTTAAAATTGATATCTCGATACAATTTAATTTAAATCCATGATCAAAAATCATTCAGCTTCTGTTTGCGCATGTTTTTCTTGAGCTGTTTTTGTATCTTGTATCTGGTATATTTTCACAAATCAGTACTAATATTTGGTACTCCATGACATAATGTAATTAGTTATACTAGAGGATGTAACAATACCAAAAGCTCACGGTACAATAATACCATAATAAAAAGTCCATGATACAATATTTATTTTAAAAAACAAAGAAAAAATACAACTTGAAAAAACATCCATTACTCATTAATAATAAATCTCATGTGTGCAGCATTTTTTGTTTGTATAAATTTGTTTTTCCTGTTGACTAGGGGTGTGAATGATTAATCATTAAATGATTAATTGCTGTTAAGATATTAACAAATTTAAAAAATGTACTGATCAATAGTATAAAAATGGCAGAAATTGTCGTTTGATATTGTTTTGTCTGACATAGCCATTTGTTGATTTAGTAAACTTAAATTTAATATGAAAAAATTGCATTTTCAACTATCGGTTAAGGAAAATGCACAAAGCACACCCTAATTTTAATTTAAAGCACTTCTGCTTTCCTTCTTTAATAAAATAAAATAACTGTAGCCAACCATGACGTCAGCATGAATTGTCTTTGGCAATGAATCAGAATCAGAAATACTTTATTGACCCCCGGGGGGAAATTGTTCGCATTACAGTTGCTCTCATTCAAGAATAGAAGGATATATAAGCATATAGAAAATATAAAAATGGAAATAGAAATCATAAGTATGTAAAGATAAAATATGTACAAATAAAAATCTGTGCATTATACAACTATATAAAACAATATAGAACAAATATAATATATTACTAATATATATAATGAATATTTGAATGTGAAGTGAATACTTGACTCATGTATGTACAAACTGTGTCCAGGTGTATCCATGGGGTAGCTTTGAGGAAGATGAACCAGGGGAGCAATACTTCCAGAATCTGCCCACCTCCTCAGCCTCTGCCTCACCAGCAGTGCCCTCCACCTCCAGCACCGGTGACAGCAACATCGGGCAGCCTCCACCCACCCTCGCTCCACCTTCTCCACCCTCTCCATCCCCATCACCGCATCTCAGCAACACTGATGTCCTGGGTGAGGATGTACTGTACATTTATATGTGACGCATTCATGAGAATCGGGGCAATTTTCTTGGTGAAAATTTATTCTTTAAGGATTTATTTGTATGAAATATATGCCATTTATGAAATATTTTGGTTTGCTTTAATTTTTACATTTTTAAACTTGCTCTCTTGTCCCAGACAAGAATTCAAAACTTAAGACAATTTAAGTATGTGTTGAAAGCCTTCAAAATCTAAAACTAACAATACCTACTGATAACATAGGTGTAAAAATGTGCTATTATAATCATCTTTGTTTTAAAATCTTTAAATTAAATCTTTAAATGTTGGCCTTTCTAAGTGCCCCAGATTTCTGTCAACTCTGTCAGATTTTAACAGAAAAAAAATATTCAATCAGGTATAAAAAGGCTTAGCTATAATCAAAGGTCCTCTGTCTTACTTCTTGGCTTTAAAAAAGGCAGGAATACTCGGGACGCCCTCAGCAGCTGCAACTGCAACTAACATACTCTCTGCGACTATGCTGCAAAATTTAAATTAAAATTTAACATTTTGCCAACTCCGTAAGATGTCAACTCTATCAGATTTCACATCTTAAAACAAAAGGAATCACTCTGAGGTTGGCACGTTACAATAGCCAAGTTTGATCATGTAAAATTTGAGAGTAAAAGTCAAAACCCCCTCAAAATACATTTTTGTCCAAAATCTGAAGAATGGGTGTTAATATCTTTTACACCAAAACGAGTTTCTCTCATGACTATTTTTTTTTTTTTCTTTGTGACTTGCAGCTGCATACTACCCAGGTAAATGCATGGCCCACACCAGCTCCACCTACACCTTCACTACCTGTCGGATCCTCCACCCAACGGATGAGCAGACGCGGGTCACGCCAAGGTGAGCAGCACAAGTAGTCTGGTGCTGCTTGAAAGTGTCTGCGGCCCTTCCTCCTCAGTGTCTCAAAGTTTCTCTTTGCAATTCAGTCATAATCAAATCCTGCAAAGTTTTGCTTCTCTGTTAAAATTGGCTTTATTCAGACAAATACCTGACGACCAAATTCTTAATGAAATGATGTGTTTTTGTAAGAGGGATTTCATTTATTATACTAACACAGAAAAATAACATAAATGTAAATGTAAATGTAATTTAAACAGATGATGCAGCCTGATGTGATAATGTTGCTCTGAGAAACCTACAGTGCGCTAAATGCACACTCCATCTGAGTTTGGCTAAACCCCACAGGACAAATAAGATCCAGGCAGCAGTTGTTAAGGTGGGATCGTGTCCAAGCAATAATATACAGTCAGTTGTCTGTTAGACAGCAGGAGGGTGCTAAATAATACATGCAGGTACTTAGAGTTCCAAGAAACAGCATCCTCTGTGCACAACAAATGTCAGTGTTCAGCTATTACAATGATAAGATATCCCGAAAGTGCAATCATCGTTTCAGTGTGTCTAATTCTCAATGTTCTTTTGCTTTGTTTGCCTTCTTTCCAGCCTAAACCCGGTCCCAGCGTCGTCCTCCTGTGTGATGACCAGCAGTCTGCTGGGTACTCCTGCTGCCACACCCTGCACCCCCCGCAGGCTCAGTCTCAGGCCGTCCGAATCCTCAACTAACCTCAGGCACGGATCAGATTGTTACTTGTTGGGGCTGGGTATCCTGACTCGATACCTTTTAGGTATCGATTGAAAGACTTACCAAGAAGTACTGAAACTTCTCCAGTCAAAGGATGTATGCGTTCAATCCTTTTGGTGCCCTGTTCTATCCTTTTAAAGGATACCCAGCCACTCACACTGATGCTGTGTTTCCACTGCATGGTACAGCTGGGCTCTACTTGACTCTGTAGTCTTTTTTTTTGGTTCTCTATCGCCAGAAGTTGTGGATAGTACCTGGTAAAGTTTTTGGTATCACCTCGGGCAAGGCTCCAATTGAGCTGAACCAATACTGCAAGGTGGAGTGAAAACACTTCAGGCCACTGATTGGTTAGAAAATCGTCACTAGAATCGTGATTTACACGACACAGAGCAGCTAAAGTCATCTCGTGGTCTGTGCTCTGATGTAGGATTTCCCAAGCTCTCCTGTTTTCGCCCTGCTGCATTCAGCCTTTTCTTAAAACAAAGTTAGTGTCCTCACTGTCACAAACAGCCACATATCAAGAACACCATCCCTACGATATCTTCCTGTGTTTGTGTCATGGATGTATAAAGTGAGAGACCTCCTTCAGCTGAGCAGCTAAGCTCCAGTTTAGCCCTCCGTTAACTTGAATGGGGATAAAATGATGTAATTGTGCAGCTCTTCTAGACTGTTCAGATTTTATTGTATTGAATGGATCACATCCTGATATGAAAGCGAGCTTGTGGGGGTTGTGATACTCAAAATGTATCTAGTGTTTTACAGCTCCTTCTTTCACAGTCTAAGTCTATGGGGTGAAAACCTTTATGGGCCGTAGTGCATCACTTGACATTGTGTGTTTGTGTCGCTTTGAAGATGATGTCACGGTAGTTTCATGCAGCATCTGTATGACGATCAGCTAAAAAATCCCGCCTACATTGAGGGATTACTCTCTGCAGTGGATTACGGAATCAAGAGAAGATGCACCATACAGTGGAGACACAGCTTGAGTTTCCATAAAACATGTCATGTATGCTCACTTGCTGCCAGTAAGTTTCATTTGTTTCAGAAGTTCTTTACTAAAAGTCGTGATGGACAGAAAAAAGCAGATTGCATTGCTGAGATGACAGTCCAGCTGGTGCTGGATTCTTGGGGCAGATGCCAATAACGATATTAAAAAACTATATTGATATATTGGCATAATATGCAATATTTTCTTTAATAAAACGTGTAAAAATACACATAAAAAAATAATAAATTCAATCATTACTTATGGCTGTATATCCTTATTTCTTACGATGCATTTACAAACAGTTGGGACAAAATCCTACTTATAAATAACTATAAATAAAAAAAATCACAAATACAAAAGAAAACTATATATTAAACAAGTAAGAAAAATGATCAGAATATACATAAATAGTAAAATATTATTGGCCAACCAATGTATTGGTCTGACTCCAGCTAAGATCAACATAACTTTAGTGACTCAATGACATTTTTTAAAGAAATATTATATGATATTGACTCTCATTTGTCTCCAATGTTTGTGCAGAGATGCAACACGCACCACCAGCACCTCCCTCGGGTTAGTGCGCCTTCTCCAGGAGAGAGGGATCTCAGCAGCAGTGTATCACCAGAGCCAAGGCCTGGAGTACGGTCAGGGCAACGGAGGAGTCTTACTCAGCACCTCCATCGCCCCCAACCGAGCGCCCAACCCGGACCCTATGCGCCCCTCCACCCCTCCGAACTCACCCACGGGACAGGGAGCTTCAGCTGTGCCAACCTCCGCGGGCTTCGATTTCAAGAGCCCTTCATACGACAACTTCCTGGCTTCCAAACCGGCCCGCTCCATCCTGAAGGAGGTGACGGGTAGGATGAGGGGCAGGCAGAGAGGGAGGGATTGCGAAAGCCAGACGGACGTTAGCGTCACCGTCCACAACCTCAACCTGCTGGACAAGGTGAAGCGGCTGGGCGTGGCTGGAGCTCCAGGGGGCAGAGCGGTGAGTCCCAGCCCCATCCTGGGCCCTCTGGGTGGGCTGCGCAGATCCGGCTCTCCCTTTGGGCCTGATGGAATGAGGAGGAACCGGAGTTATCCAGCTATGGTCGGGGCCAGCATGGCCATGAAAGCTCCGGGGCCCCCGGAGTAGTGTGTACTGCTGCTGGCCACCAAGGTAGCCAAGTAGGAGGCAGGCAGGGCCGAGGAGTGACTGTTGAGCGGTCACCTGGAGCCCAAACACTGACTGACACTGTTCATACTGTACGACAACAACAACACGGCACTACTGATCAGTTTCTAATCACTGCTGTGGTCCCACACAGACGCTGTCCACTCTTTAGTCCTTTTACTGTAGGTGATGATTCCTGCTTTAGTAAAAAGCAAGATAAAGGGTCTGTTCACCCAAAATACAACAACCTCTCCTGGTATATAGACACGCAAATAATTTTGGTTTTATGCGCCCATATTATGAGATATCACTGAAAAGTCTCAGAGGTTCCTAAATACAATGAAGGTTTTGGTTTCTCAAAATACTGAACAACTACATTTTAAAAAAAATTTAACTTTTCTTACTTGACATGTAAAGTATGAGGAGCAGAAACAACAAGAAAATGTTTAATAAAATGTTCAACAAAATGTTTAAAAGAGTCAGTACAAAAAAGGCTGATGGTTTGGTCAGGCAGAAAGAGTCAACAAGCAATAAATAGAAAAGGAGAGGCAGTGACAGTCAGACAGTGACAGAATAAAACACTATCCAAAGATCCATGCGGAAACACTTGTAGGAGGCCTGACGCACAAACGAGACAAATTGGCAACTAAGAAGGGGAACAGAGGCAAGACTAAAAACAGTGTAACGCTAATCAGAGGCAGGTTGAAACAATCAGGAATAAAAAGGGCAGGAAGTAAAGACAAAGTAAAGACAATCCAGACACATAAAGAACGACTTTACCAAAATAAAACAGGAAGTGACTCAACAAATTCACAGACTGAACTACTTTCTACCAATTAAAAGAGAACTTATACCCCCATGTTTGTGTGAAGTATGAAGCTGGAGCCAGGAAGTGATTAACCTAGCTTAGCATAAAGCGTGGCTCTGTCTAAAGTTCAAACATATGTCGAACAGGATGTAGAAGTTGAGGTTTTAGAGGGAGTTACATGGAGTCGATAGTTCGCTCTGTTAGTTAGTGTTATTGTGTGACTTCTGTGTTTTAAAGGGTTAGTTTGGATTCGGTCACACAATAACACAAACTAACAGGTCGAGGCAGCAGTGGACCAGCGCTCTGTGAGGTGAAATGACACATTTTGCCCATGGAATCTGGTGGAGCAAGAAACTGAAATATTTGGCTTATGTAACAGCAGTTTCTAGGGATGACGAGATTCACCAATTCATATCGGTGATCCGATACAAACGTTTGCGATGTGACTACATCGGTAGATTTAAGGTACATCGGATATAATTTACGGGTGAATTTACGGTGCATCTCTTCTAGCCTGTCTGCATCGGTAAATTCCATGGTTAAAACGATTATTTCATGTTCTAGTACTATTCCCTGCCCTGTCGTGTTTTCCGAGGCAACCTGAATGCACCATCGCTCCTCCCTTAGCGTCTTTCTTCTGCGACAGACGCACTTCACTACCGCCAGCTGTTGGAGGTAAATCCGTTCGTATGTTGCATCTCTGACAGTATTTAACACAGAACTCATTTGGAAAAATATGAATCTAGTGCATTAAGGGTCAGAAGTGTTTGAATTCATGGTGCTTTGTTCTTGTTAATCAATTAATTAAGCTCCACCGTCATATGCACGCGTGGGCGCGCACACTTACTCTCTCTCTCTCTGCCTATCTGTCAGTCTCTCTCTCTCTCTCTGCCTGTCTGTCTCTCCCTCCCTCGCTTAGCTGTGCCTTAGCCACAACCTCTGGTAATATCGCCAAGGGAAAAAAAATATCGTTCATCCCTTCAATCGCCAATATACAAATCAAATCAAATCAAAATCAAATCAAATCAAATCAAAAATCAATATACGATCGGATCGCCCATCGGCATAACCCTAATGGGCACACTCTCGTACCACAACTAACTATCAAACTGGATCACATCATATCGAACCGAATCTCTTTGTAAGCAAGTCATATCGTTATCAAATCATTTTTGAATCGCATCATATCGTGAACAGGAGCAAATCGCATCGCATCGCATCGCATCGACAGAACCTTCAGTGTATCGTTAATGTATCGTATCGGTGCCTGCGTATCGAGATGCGTATCGAATCGGCCTCAGTGGTGGAGATATACATCCCTAGCAGTTTCCTGTCGGAAAAGACTGTCTGACCGCAAGGTTGAGTGGTGAATATATTCTAAATATAGCGTACACTTAAACTGATATAATTTTTAGACGGCTAAAAATTGATTTGCTGCAACTGTAGCTAAAACACTCTCTGTTTATAAGTACCTCATACAACCCTACTTCTAATGGTCCGGACTGTCCCTTTAATGCAAAGACGTGAGAGCGGTATCAATCTTCTCATAAAACTGTCTAGAAAAAAAGCAGCAAATTCCCCAAATTGTCGAACCATCCCTTTAATAAGTTATAATGAAAAGTTTTCACAGTGTGTTCTGTGAAGTTTCCAGAGTAACACTGACTCGAGAAATTTACAATGCTGTTGAATTTTTAGCCACACTAGCAGCCTGGCTCCAGGGATGTGAGTCAGCCAATCCACCAGACTTTGGTTCAGACTGAAATATCTGAACAACTATTGGATAAACGCCCCATGTAGTTTGGTACAGACATTCTAGTGTCATCAGGTCAGAATTTTAACTTGTCCAATACTTTTGTTTGTTTTTTTACCAAATGCCTGCAAAACGTTGCCATTATGAGAATCAAGAACCAGTTCCAGCTGAGAATTGTTTCCAAATTGTCCAATCCGTTGGAATTGTTTGTCTCTGAGCTGATTAATTCCCTTTTCATGATTCTGGCATGTTTTTGTGACAGTTACACAAGACAATGACGTCAAACTCGTGCGTCTATGCTCCTGGAAACTAGCAGCAAGGAGCCGTGGTGGCTTGGAGGAAACGGTCCAAAGCGGGGCTTCATTT
>JAJHUR010098559.1:0-26003 GCA_027495735.1 Lutjanus campechanus | reverse complement strand
TTTTTTTTTTTTTTTTCTTAACCACCCCATCACCTTTTGCTGTCAATTTAATCAGGATGTAGCCAAGGCTACGTTTTTCCCGTGGGGCTTAATCGAATGTGACACTCGTAAAGCAGATAGGGAGACAGAGAGGGAGCGATCCCCTGCCTGGATATTGGCATAATCAGAGAAGAGAGGACGGAGAAGGACGAGATTAAGAAGAGGATCAGAGCAGCAGGACCTACTGATGGACAGGAGCCACGGGGACCATACTGCTTCCCCGCACAACATCCTCCTTTCATCCCTCCAGGGGTGAGGGTAGAGTGGGTGAGGGTGGAGGGCAGAGCAAAAGCAGATGCATGGATCAACTGCACTTCTCCGCTCATTCCCAAAGCGTTGGCAGACTAAACCCTCCACTGTCCCCTCTAGCAGAGCTACCTGCAACATCAGGGCACGCCAGAAGCTTCTTTACTTAATCAAGTATTGATTAGATTCTCTGAACTAAAGGCTCCTCGGGGGGTTTAAAAGATGTCACTTTGTTTTACTTTTTAGCCATGCTTGCAGCAGAGCTCTGAGGATGTCAGTGGTTGGTCGGTCCACCACTTTGTTCCAGACTGAAATACAGTCAATGACTCTAAAAAATGACAAAGGCGACCAGATGAGATGTTCTGACCATTACTCACGTGCAGAGAGACGTCTCAATGGGGAATCCAGCCATATTGTGAGGTTGATGTGTCCTATCAATAAGGAACTACAGCTACATGTAGCAACTAAAAAGCCTTTTATTTTTATTTGCAGTTGGTAAAGATCAAACGCACATAAAACAGAGTCATTAATGGACTTGGATGGACATAAACACAACTCTAAATGACATCTTATAGCTGTATATATAAATAATAAACTGCTTTGGGATCTTTCTTGTTTGAACACATGCAGTTTTAACACCCAGACATCTGTAAATCTCTCTGTAGCTTTGACATAGTGTCCAATCACCGCAAGACCAAGTGCTGCAACAGCTTTTGGAGCCTTTGTGCTTGAACCAACACAGGATATAATGTCATTTTTGTCACGTGCAGGCACACTACAGCAACCATGAATACAGCTTTAGTTGACCACGTTTCATTTATTTGTTAATCATAGAAAAACTCTCTTCAAACTACATTCGGGGGCTGCGCCTTGCTATTTGGCCTGGGGGATTGTTGCAACATGGACCTTTTCTCTTGTAACACTGTAGTCATCAGTGCACTGCTATTAACTGTGCTGTATGTAGTTAGCTGAGTTAGCAGTCCTATTAGACTGGGATACAGAGGCCAATTTGACAACTGGGAATAATGTAACGTTACAGAGGTCATGTAAAGTAGTAGTCCAGGACTCTTCCATAGGAGACAAGGCAGGGACAGTAGGGGTGAAGTGAGGAGCGAGTTTATAACTTAGCAAGTATACATCATTGACTGTGTTGATAAGTCCACAAGATTTTGTTTTTGTGAAGCTAAAAGTTTTTTAGTCTTGTGTGTTTTTGAACAACGTGATTCTACTTTTCTGAAATAATTTAACAAAATGTTCCTTCTCATTGCTGGTTGTTGTGACACATTCAGAGTCATTACACTTTTTCCATTACCATTTAATTGGTGGCTCACTTAATTAAATTAATATCATAAATGTGTAACAACTAGCTGGCTAATGGCTTGACCTGATGACTACTGGTTGACTAGGAAAACTTTTAGTCTAGGGCAGCCTTAGTACTTTCCTCAGTACATCCTGGGAATGCCGGTCTGTCACTTATTCTTGAAACGAGGTATCCGCTCAGTTGTCAGGTATATTCTCCTTGACTATGCCTGTATCAGTAACTGCTTTACTCCTGAACGTTTTATCTCAGCTGCCAGCTCCTGGGTACCAGAAAAGACTTATTCCTGCTGGCCTCACTGCGGCCAAGAAATTGGTTGCTACAAGGTGGAAAAACCCTTACAAGCTCTCTGTGAGCAACTGGATTTTCACATTTCTTGATGTGATTTATTTGGAGTTGTCCACTGCTTGTGCAATCAGAGTTAAGGAGTTCAATATTGGTTTGTGGGTGTCAGCAGCTGAAAAATTGAGGGAGCCAATCTAGCCATCTTACCTGGTCATGTTCTGTGTTAACCTGCCCTGTGAAATATCTCAACTTCTACTAGATGGATTCTCACAAAATTAATGATCAAGTACTTGAAAAACAAAAGACATTCCCATCAGCCTTAGCTGTACTTAATGTTTTGTGCTTATTAATCAATATTAGCATGCTGTCACTGGCAGGTGGGACAAAAAATCAGATCCATTTTACTTCACAAGCTGAACATAAAATAATTTGTGCTTATACACACATGCACACATATAGTATATATGAAGGTATATATAGTATATATATAAAGGGTCAAACTCAAGCTGTATCGTGGGTTTAAAAATTCAGCGATTACTTGGTGAAGACGGCAGCACATATACAGTAGGCTATATATTTATATTTTCAGTTTATTTATTGTTCACTACTTGATGAAATTTAAATAAACGTGGTACTTTAGCCTACTTCAAAAAGTAATCATTCTATTGAACATTATATTTACTACTTTTATATGCAGTCAAGTCCTGGGTTTTGATAGACAGTTTTCAAGTTCAATTTTATATGTGTTGTATGTTAATTAAAAAAACTCACATTTATATTGGGTGCAGTTTCAGAGGCTCTTCATTTTGGCCTAATATCTTATTTTATTTATTATTTTCTTATGGCACCAGTGTGATAAGCAGGGACAGCTAAATGAAGCAGTTTACTTCAAAAAAGCTTTACAGTATATACTAGTTTTATATGCACTACAAAAACCAATGCTGCTAAAATAAAACTCAGAAAGACTGACTGACATGTGATGCACAGTGTTCCAAGACATATAACTCAAGATAGTCTTTAAATTTTTATAAGTCAACTTTTTCCGATGGTGTACTGTTAAAAAAGCAAACAAAAATGGCAATAAATCGTAATATACTGTAGAATTGCAGTACTTGTAGAATTACAATAATTAAGAATCGCAATACATCACAAATCAGCACTCAAGTATCACAATGGTATCGCATTGGGAGATAAGTGTCCCAGCCCTAGCTATCACTGCTAAAATAAGACAGTGAACATGATATACTGATGATAAATTGATGAATTATCAATTATGCCTGCTAAATATCAATAAGCTAACATTGTCACTGAGGGCATGCTGAAGTTTGCATGTGACTCGAGGCGCAGCTGTGCCCACAGCCTCACAGAACTGCTAACATGGCTGTAGACCTTTAGTCTACAAATGTAAGCAGGAATCTGGCCTCTGCTCAAGTTGTATCTCTGGAGTGATCACCATCTGATTCATATGTAGGCATACACACGCACACACACAGATGTGCTACATAACAATGGAATATACTTTCACTGAGTTACTGAACTTGACTGTTGACCCTTGATTATCAAGTGTCTTTGTTTTTATGCCATCTAACAGCACAGTAAGTGAATAAACACACATAAAAACAGGACAACATTCATAATCATTTTCACAAATAAACAGAATGATGCCCAACAAGAGCACAAAGGCAGGCTGCAGCCACTTGTGCATACACACAAATGTACACACACACACACACACACACACACACACACACACACACACACACACACACACACACACACACACACACACACACACACATACAGCTTTCATTTTTGTCATGGGCATTCATCTTTGTATGGTCCTCTAATGTGACCAGATGGCCAGTTTTCCCCATTCTTTTTTCTCCCAGTTGATTGTGCGCTCTGTTGGCATGACCATTTATTGTGAAGACTCGAGAGGTAAAATTTGTAATCAAGTTGCATTGTAGAATTTGCTGGAAAAAAGATGCTGATACCACCTTGATGTCAGGTCAAAGTTACTGTATTTATGTATCTTTGACTTGTGAATACAATTCAGACCAACATCTTAATGGTAATTATGACTGTGTATCTTATTTTATAGAAATAGTGCTACCAACCATTCAAAATGTTCATTTCTCCTCTGAAATATTTCAACATCTTCTAGATGGACATTCAAGGTCCCTGGAGGATGAATCCTACAATATTTATCATTAATGTGGCTAATAATGACTAAGCGGGTAAAGGCAAACAATAAAACAGCTGGAACAATCTGGTAAATTCAGAAAATGACATCACTTTACTGTAATACAGCCTTTAAAACTGGGAAAAGACAACATTTATGGCATATCAGAATGCTACGGTATCCCATATTCTAAGACAATATCCGGTCTCATATCACAATATTGATACAATATCGATATATTGCTCAGCCCTAATTGTAGGCAGGGACCAAAATTGGCACCAGCCACCGGCCAAATGCCGGTGAAATAAGTGGCTGGTAGATGTGCTTCACTTAGCAGCCAAAAAACAGTGGTTAAAACCAACAGCAATCTATTGAGTGGCTGGCAAAATTTGAACATTCACCAGCCATTTGGCGGGTGCACAAAAAAGTTAATTTTGGTCTCTGATTGTAGGAATGACTACTGGTGCTTTCAGAAAATGGTAACACAATGAGATTTTTGATTGATAGTCATCAGTAATATGAATATGTTGATTAGGTGGGTAAAGGTAAATAACAGACTGATAAGTTCAGAAAATTGCATCACTTCTTGTACTGCATCCTTCGATACCAGGAAAAGAGACCACTTGGCGTATAACAATTCCCAAAATCTAAGAGAATATCTTGTCTCACATCACAAGATCAATATAATCATGATATATTGGCAAGTTCTATGGTAAATAAAACCGCTAAATACCAGCTTGTTAGCTCAAAGCCTTGCTGCACAACCTCAAAGAGTCTCTTGCTTGGCTGTAGTCATGTTTAGAAATGAATGTATTCAACCTGGTGTTAAGTAACACTAAATAGCAAACAAACATAGCTGCTTTATGCCAGCTAAAGCCCATTATTGACTCAGTGTTACTTAACCCAGCTTTAATGCCAATTTGGCAAGCAAACTCAATTTTTTAAACCCATATGGCACACTCTGCAAATTATATAACTGCAACACAATAGTAGATAGCTATTCATTTAGTGTGTAAATTACCAAGAACTGCCTGTAATCTCCATTTTGAACTGACCTGAACGCTCGCAAACTGTGACCATGGGAAATTTTCCAATCACTATCTTCCATCCCTCTGACATGCCATTGAGCCTCCTACGCTTTTGCCCAGTTAAGCATCTAGGGGGAAAAACAAGCCTTTAAAATAATGTTGACTTTGACTCTCTGAGTCAATAATGCACCTCACGGATACCAGTGAGTCCAGCTCGGAGAGAATCAATATTTTAAAGAGGCTTTTTTATTAGGTTTACCCTGAGAAACAATGGTACTGTTGATATGTTTTTTATGAATTAACAGATGCCATGATTTCACTGACATGCCTGTAGATTGTCACAGTAAGGTAACCCGATGATTTGTCCATCTTGTCCTTGCAGACACGTGTCCTAACGTACAGTATCTTTTGGACGAAGTTAAACTGCTCAGTTTTAGTGTTAAGGAGCTTACTTTTTATTGCACATACAGCATTTTGGTGCCTTCTGTAGGTTGCAGTCAGTTTTGGCCAAATGCAGAGGCGGGATTTGAATTACATTTTCACAATACACTCTTTCTGTTTTCCTCACTATATCATTCTCACTAAACCTTAAAGAAATTACCCAGCAGATGTGTCATATTCAGTTAAACATCCACAGAGCCAGCAGTCTTGCACGCTGTGTTTCAAGTGCTCTGTTTTCAATTAGTTCCAAGTGAGTTAGCAACTGAGACTCGATCACCTGCCCCTGTGTCAATACTGAAAATAAGATTTAAATTGAAGTAAGTATTCATTCAAATTACAGCTCACGTGCAACTAATTGGCTGTCACCATCTGAGAGAACAGATGCAAACGAGTCCAAAAAGATAATTGTACCTAACCATTCACAAGGAACTTATTTAGTTTTTCTTTTCACTCTCTCGCTTAATGCTGCATATTAATGCTTTTATCAATTAGACATGATCTTGTTTTGCCTGTGATTACGTAAGTGTAATGAATGCTCTTTTTATCGTACTAAGCAGGTGCAGTGGGGCTCTTTCTGACAAGCTGCTGTGAAAAGGATCAAACAATTTGCGTATATGCAAACCCTTCCACTGCTTAATTCACTCTCTCGCTCTCTTCTGTTTCACTTTCCAGTACTTTACTGTTCTCCTTTCTCTTTGCTTTTGTCTCGCTTTCTTTCTCTTAACACTCGCTTTTTTCTGTACTCTTTCACTCTTTCGTTTTACTCTCCTCTCTGTCTGTCTAGTGCTCTCACCGTCTCCATTTGCCCTTTCCTGTAGTCAAGTGTAGGCAATTGAAAACTTGTCAGTGATGTTTTTGTAGAGTCGTTTTATTGCCCCCACATCCAGCGTTATGATACTTACCGGACCTCAAAAATGGTTGAGGTATAATTTTAGTGGAGCTTTTAAAGTTATTGGTGCATCTCACATTTTACATCTTACATGTAAAGTATGACTGCCCAGTTTTTATAGATTCTATATAAGTCAGTTTCTTTATAGCTGTGTGCTTTTGTCTAATGGTGAAGAGGCAGTAACATGTTTTTACTGTCGTTCTTGAACGATTCAATTCAAGGTGTGTGAGGTGATCTTTGTGCAGCAGTGCATGAATGGGAGACGGACTGCTGCTTGTTATGTGTGGATTGATTTATTTTATTCAAACTGTGTTTTAAAAGTTCATATGATAGTCACATGTTGCAGATATTCAGATTTTGCTTATACTTAAAGGACTGATGTGTAGGGTTTGGCAACATCACACAGCGACCTTGTGAACACCTCATCACAGTCTCCCCTTCCAAGCATGTAGGAGAACCTACGGTGGCCATGAAACTCTCTTAAAATTACATGTTGTGTCTAGCGCCAGATTTAGAGCTGCAGTTCTGGGCTACTGTAGAAACATGGCGATGCAACATGGCGGCCTCTGTGGAAGACAACCCACACCCTCCATAGAACAGCCCATTCTATAATAACAAAAAAAACTACTCTTATTTTCAAGTATTTATACACTAATGAAAACATACTTATTAATATTGTTTTCCATGTTCGCCATAGATCCCTGTAAATATTACATACATGCCATATATTGGAGCTGTAACAATTAGTCAGTTAGTCAACCAACTGTATCTATTGCTCTTTTGATTACTGATTGATCTTTCCAGTCATTTTAAACTAAGAATGTCAAGAGAAAGAGTCACAGAGAAAATGAGATGGGGATTTTTTGTAAATAATTTATTAATTGACAAAGAAATTGGCAGCGTAATGAATAATGAAAATAACTTGGTTGCAGTCCTTCTGTGTGCGAGTTCTGTTTTGTGAAGGCAGTGGTAAAATTTGATGTTAAGTGGTTAAATTAGAAACTGTTGCAGCCTGACTCCAGTAAACATATTCACTATTGCCAGAGGTTAAACATTGATTGTGGTGCTCTCTCTTTGGGAGTGTGGGGGGCTGCATTTCCATACAGAGCTTTCAATGCATGAAATTAAGCTATAAATAAAACAAAAACCTTTATGCATGCTGGGCTTATTTAGGGTTTGCTGCACCGACAAATTTGACATATTGCTGCTGCTCTGTGTATCTTTAAAATGTCAACTATTCAGTTTTTGTGACATGCATTTTTTAAAATATTCTTTTAGCATTAGTAGGACAATTAAGAATGTTCTCAGCACATAAAGGAACACCTAATTATAGATGACAACCATCTAATCCAATGTTTGTATTGGGCCTGATATTGAAGTAAGGCATTCATCAGGTATCTGACTTGCAACACCAATCTGCATTGCGATTTAAGCCACGTGTTTGCCATGTGTTAGTGCTTTTCCTCTACATTTGCATGTAATACAAGGGAAACACATTCCAAGTTCAAGAGATTCAGCCGGAGTAAAGAAATGTAGCCACCCCACTCATGGTGCAACAATAAACCAGCACAAAACAAAATAACGCAAACGGTAATATTTTCATTTTGTAACATTAAATCACAATCTCTCAGCAATGCATCATGGGATAATTATGCAAATGAGGGCCTTGTCTCAGCCTATCAACTGCACATGTGAATGTCACAAGAATCCTGTCACCAAAATCCCCACAAGCACCCCACAAAGTTTGAAGGATGCCATTACACAAGTTACATTACACAAACTACGCAAGCTTTTTAGACTGAGGTTTTGTTTTAGCCCCATGTCTGCCTCTCACTACTACTACTACTAGTATGACTAATAATTATCTTCATCATAAACATCAAGGCAAAACTGCACTGATATCGGTATTGGCAGGTATCCAAATTCAGATATCTGAATCAAATCTACACTGAAAAAAAATGGATTTGTTCATCTTTAATCTACAGCCGCACAATATGGTAAAAAAAAAAAAAAGAAGAAGTAATATTGCGATTATTTTGACTTACATTGTGATATGCTAGATGATTAATGGGAATGATCACAATTTTTGCATCACAATTTTAATTTATACAAAAAACAAACTTAAAATCATGATGATGTGATATTTGTTGGAGTCTGTACCAAACAAACTTTGTTTTCTTTTATCTGAAGAACAAGATTTTTAGATCAGGACATCTCTGCAGCAGTACAGTACCTTATTCTAATGCTGTTTTCTCACAGAGTTTTTTCAAAAAATCCCGATTTGGTTCTGCGATTTGGATATTGCACTTTGCCATATTGCGATTTGGATAATATTGCGATTAATTGTGCAGTCCTACTCTAATCCTTCAGTTTATCTAAGACAAAAAGATGCCTTGTTTTCACTTGACAGTGACGATATAGGAAACCCATCATGTCTCCACTGGAGTTGGTTTTCACTGAGGCAGACCTGACATCTTTCCTGCAAAGCTAATTTGTAGCAGTTTAACAGGAAAGCTTCCACTCAGCAGGGTTTACCTCAGCTGAAACAGAACAACAAAATGTAGAATAATTGATGGTATTGTGGGCCAATACTTTCTAAAGGAAGAATATTTTAGAGGAAGGATGATGTCCCAGGAGGCTGACTGATGTGTTCTATGTGTTTGTGTGTTCTAGGTGTCAGCATGGGGAGGTTACGTTTTTATTATCAACCTGATTCCTCTGCATGTGTTTGTGCTGCTACTGATGCAACGCTACAGCAGGAGAGTCTACATTGGTAAGGTCCACACACACATACACAAGCAATTAAACCAGACAAAAACTTTTAGTGTGTTGACTCAATGTATAAAACTCCCCCACACAGAGCAGCTGAAATGGACACTGACTGTTTGCAGTTCCTCTGCTGTCAGAACAGAAATGAATGCAATAAATAGACAAATCACAGTCCTTCCTATGCGTCTCCCAACATCATTGGCCAAGCATTTAACCCTGAAACGAGCTCAAATGCCCCGTCACGCCTGTGCTCATCTCTCACAACTGTAAGCATTCCATCATCGGCGGTGCAGACATCCATACACCCACACACCACTTAACAGTAAATGCAGCCACCTGCTACCTGATCCTCTTTATTTTTCCCCAGCAAACACCAGAGGCAGAGCGCTGAGGAAGGAGGATAGGCTCATTATTCCACAGAACATCCCAGTTTCAGAGAGCATGCGGCAGCTCCGGCACATTATCCGACACAGTCCGTCAGACCCTCTGCCATCCACACATCCGTCGTCAGCTTAGCCATGAGCTCGTATCGGGCACTTCTGTTGTGGTCGAGAAAAATTATACCATGTCAAGTATCATTTACACATGATTATATGTTCTACTCATTGTAACCGCAAAGCACAGTCTTTGAGAGCTTTGAAAATAAATGATGGCCTCCTCACAGTGAGAGGGATTTGACCTACGTCTGCTCTGTCTCCGAGCGGTTCTTCAATACTGAAATTCTACTTGACGACGCTGTTAGATGAAGTGGAAAATTTCACTCCACCTTCATTGTTCTTCAAGGATATGTGCAGCCAGAGCAACATCCTGCAACCTTGTTCGCATGTCAGTAGCAAAAGAGAGATGGAGGAACAAATTTGTAGACATATTCTGTTGACAGAAAAGGCGTTCGGTCTTCAAGCACCTCCTATATTCCTCACCTTCCCTCCTCTTTTCATCTGGCAGCGCATCTATTCAGAGCCAGGTGTCTCTCAGTGACAACGAAGGAACACGCAAAGAGGAAAAAGAAATAAAATCCTGCTTTAATAAAATGCCTTGCAGTCTATGTTCCCTCACAATTCATCTCTCTCTGTCTTGAGTCAATAGCAGATGTGTGAGAAAGAGATTGCTGAGGGCGGTCACAACTACTTCAAAAATGAGGCACACTCTTCAGGAAGAGTATGAAATCTTAATTAAGCCGGTGCGTCTGCGAATCGGTTCCCCCCAGCTACAAAGGTGGGAGTTGCACTGTTCTCAGTACCGTCGTCTCACTCCAGGCCTCCCTTCCACACTGCGCCGAGCCAGCTCCCATTTTCTGAGTAAATGACATTAGATTAGGTATTTTGTATTTACTCCCTCTGAGGTGCGACAGTGAAAATCAATAGACTTTAAATACCTCTACTGAGGTTGATTTCCCTGAGTGGGACTTAAACTGGAGTGATGATGGAACTGAATAGAGGGTTTTTAGTATAGTTTATTTTGATTGTTTTATTTCTCTCCTGTTTCTCATTCCCTTTCTCTTTACAGCATACAGCACTTTCTACATCGTGGGTCTCGTACTGTCGATGCAGATCCCTTTTGTCGGCTTCCAGCCAATCAGGACCAGCGAGCACATGGCTGCTGCTGGTAAGTCCCACCCTCTGACTGACACTGCATTCGTCTTGGAAGAAAAAGTTCCCATTGTAAAAAGTTTCAACATGAATGTCGTTCAGAGTGCGATGATGAAGTCAGCATTTCTTGGAAGATGTTTCTGCCTGGAGTTATGACTCTGTCTTACCTTTCTCACCAAATGTCAAAGCTTTTCACAAGTGATATGATAGCAGAGCCCTCAACTTTACTATTATTTTCTACTCCCACCACTCTGGTCAGCCTAACACCGTGTCCTAACTGAACGTGGAACGATTCAATATGTATTACGATTAATTGCAAGTTTTGTACGCTTTTTTTAACGCTAGTTCATGGGAAAAAGTTGAATCATACACTTCTAGAGACTGTATGTCATCAGTCGTGTTTCCAAAAACAATGCTGAGTTTTATTTTGGCAGTATAGTTGCTTATATTGCATATAAAACTGGTACTTGTTTAGTAAAGTGCATTTAACTGTCCCTGTTCATCAAGTAGTGAACAATAAATAAAATAGAAAATATAAATATATGTATGTGTTGCCCTCTCCTGTCATGCAGTTTTGACCTTTTGAGGTTGCTGTAGCTGGTCAGTGTGGAGTTTTGAAGCCAGAATAACAGATTTAATGTGCAGTCAGCAGTTATTTATTTCCAGAGGAAATAAATAAATGTTTGAAAGTCTGAGCACACGTTATTTTATGTCAGTGATTCCCAAACTTTTTCCAGTATGCCCCCCTTTTGGAAGCCAACAAAAGTTCAAGCCCCGCACCACAAAATTTTCAATCAATTGTTAACAATAATTGGGGATGGAACTGATTTAAAAAAAAAGTTTAATTAAATTTTTTTTTTTTAGCAAAATAAAGGTCAACTGGGTGGAAACGGCAAACTCATTTGTTTATTCCCCCTACATAGATAATATTCATTCAGCTTTGTTTCACTCTTTTTTTTCTCCCCTGGTCTTTCGCGCCCCCCTTGCAGTGGCTCTGTGCCCCCCCCAGGTGGGCCCGCCCCCCAGTTTGGGAACCACTGTTTTATGTCAAGCATGTGAAGTCAAATGAATCTGTTTGTTAATATAATATTACAGAGGTAGTAATGCTAATTTCTGTTAGAGCATTGATAGGAATTCCTTATATGTGTTAGCATCAAGCTAACAGACTAATTTTGTTAGCTGGCTTCAGCTAACAAAGTGAGGCATTTGTTTGTGAACATTATCATACATTTATCAGCTAAATAGCTAAATGTTTCCCTCAGAAGCTGCAGGGTGAATATTGGACTTATCAGGTGGCAAGAAAAATGACTCAAATGAATGTTAATGTTTCTCTGTGTCTGCTGCGTGTCTAACTAGATGACTGTCTGCTCACACATTCATGGTATCAATTTAATTTGATGATAATATGCCACTATTTTGTCGATAGCTGCCCACAAGTGTCTCAAAAATGTTGTTTGTGCTAAAACACACTGTATTACAGTACCTTGAATGACAGTGATATTGTTTGCATTTTAACACTATATGGAGCATTTCTGTTTAAAGTTATATAAAATCACTGAGCAGACTGTCTGGGTTTTATACAAGGACACATTCATTCAATGCACAGACTTTATTTCAGAGCTTTCATATCAACTTCTAACCCACCCTGACCCTGCCAACAAATTTATGCTGCAGAACACTGGGTTGGGGGGAGGATCAGGCTGACTGCTGTACTTCATGTATTAAAGGTGTGACTTTACATAAGCCCCTCGCTTGTTATCCAAAGCACCTTACAGTACCGTGGATGCACACACTTTAAAACTGGTTGGCTGCAGTGGGAATTGAATCCCCCCTGACACTGACAGTGTTAGTCATGCTGTGTGTGTAGAAGAACATAGGACCCTCTCTGAATACATTTACAACATTTAAAAAAAAATGGGTTTGCGGTTTCACATGCCACCCATATGGATTTAGAACTTTAAGTACTTTTCAGTTTTGGCTTGTGGGTAGTTTATTAAAGCTTGTTCAGCTTCTCCTCTCAAGTGTGCGCCCATCTGCTGCCCGACAGCACGGATGGGCGCATATGTATGTGCGTGATTCTTGTGTTCATCTACATCCAGATTGGGAGAGGACTGTCGTTGGCAGCTTTATGAAGACTGAGCAGCACCTTTTTTGAGAATAACACTGCAGCACGTTGAAGTGTCCCTGTTTTCCTGGGTGTCTACAACACAAACAGCATTATGAGACGCTTTGAAGAATGCACCACCAAAAAAATCATCTCTCCCTCTCACTGTTTTTGGCTCCCCCCTCTCTCCATCTCTCAAAGAGCGAGTGTGTTTTCATGTCGCCGGGGTAGCAGCTGCTCAGAACATCTGGTGGTAGCATTCAGGGAGCACAGTGGGAGACAGGAAAGAGAGTGACAGAGCCATGGTCGGTACCCTTGAGATGTCAGCCCCTCAGGCAGGCAGGCAGGGTGGCATAGAGTGACAAGCGTGTTAGCACCATGGCGGCTCTCCAGGAGACAGGCAGGGGCTTAACCTTGGAAATGGGTGAGACCTGCCATGGGCAGCGGTGGGTAGCGAAGGAGTAGGGCGATATCACACAAGGTTTGTCAAAGGAATGGGAGGTGACAAAAGGGGGGGAAACCAGGCCTCTATTCAATTTTTTATATCGAATGCACCATGCAAACAAAGAGACACACCGGAGAAAACGGCACTGAGAAAGTGACAAAGCAAAGGAGCGGAGGAAAGAAGTGTGACCAAAGGGGGCTGCGGAAAGAAAGACAAGGCAAGGGAAAAGAGAAGGGCTTATTCACACAAATCTGTGTCATGCATTTGAAATATGTTGTCCCGCAGTATTTGTCTTTCACATCTGCATGAACAGCCAAAGGGGGCTATCACAAACTGCTTTGTCAAGAATTCTGCCAAACTGACGAACAACCGCGTAAACCTGCTTTTTACCCTGCAGGAGGCGGCATGAATCAGGGCCTGCTCAAACATTCAGCGCGAGTTTCCTTTTGTATGTTTGCTCATTCTTTTGTTTTTGGCTTCTCCCAGGTGTGTTTGCACTTCTCCAAGCCTACGCCTTCCTGCAGTACCTGAAGGACAGGCTGACCAGACAGGAATTCCAGACACTTTTCTTCCTCGGGGTCTCTCTCGCTGCTGGCGTGGTCTTCCTCACCGTGATCTATCTCACATACACAGGTCTGTATGGACGGGGGCCTTTCCATTGGCACTTTTGGCCACGTTGTGTGAAACCATGCTGTGCTGATTTGCATTTCCATTACTTTTACCATTCAGAGTCAATAACAAGGATCGACTGTTTTCCTGGGGCAAGTAAAATGCCATGTCGGGCAAGTGACTTGCCTGACCGGACAAGTGGTAAAAAAAAGAATTAAACTAATCGTTAAAGTAATTAAGTAAAAAGTAAAGTAAGTAGATTTCTGACCCATTTGCCAGACTGAAGAAGAAAAAAAAATTGCAATGAACCCTGGACTATCTCTGGAGTGGGGCCAAAACGGGCTCCAAGAGGGTTGCTGTGACATCTCATCAACTATGGCCAACCTGTGACAACTTCAGTCCTCCCTCCAACAAGCATGTGTTAGGAGACTCGCTTCATGTCTGTGCAGGAGAACAGAGAGAAAGACGTCTTTGAAAGTCTCTGTGTGTTCAGCTCTCAGTACTTGTGTAGCTTCTAACTAAATCTCTAGTTGGAAGTTTAGTTGCTCTCCTGCATCACTTTTTTTTTTTAGTTCAGAATTCAGGGAGAGTGGCAGCAAATCCTTACATTTACAAAGCTGGTGTGAGCAAATGCTTGACATCTTTGCTTGAAAAATGTCTGCTCAATCAGATGTCACAATGGATGGCAATTGACTAATCGATTATTCGATTAATCTTTGCTGCTCCACTGCCTTGGTTCACTATGTCAGGGCTAGAGAGTGGAGAGGGCTGGAGGCAAGCAAATAAGGCAATTGGTGCCAAGGAAGCTATTATTTTTGCCTTGTTTTGCTTTGTGTTACTTTTGTGATTGTAATGTTGCCTCTCCTACCAATAACAATGAATCACAAAAAAAAGTGTTTAGTCAATATATGGATAATTGTGAACCATCTCATTTATTGTTTTTTTCCTGTCATAATTAGAGCTGCAACAATTAGTCAATTCATTGATTTGTTGGGTGACAGAATATTTCTCAAGGCATAATAACCAATTAAGGTAATTTTCGAGCAAAAATGTCACAACGCACAGTTGTCGCGCACATCTGAATGCCATTTATTGCCGGTTCTTTAATGTTTTCAAGCAAGAATATCAACAATTTTAAGGTTTCAGCTTCACAATGTTGAGGATTTACTGCCTTTCTGTCCTGTGCCATTGCAAATTGAACATCTTTGTGTGTTCTTTTAGTTGGGTGAAAACAATCAAATTAAGACTTCGCCTTGGGCTCTGGGAAATTATTTCTGACATTTTTTCACAATCTTGTGATATTTTACTCCACTAAATTAATTGAAAAATAATCAACAGATTTGTTTCTTTAAAAAATAATTATTGTGATGATGTAGCCCTCCTTTCTGAGCAATTATCATCAGTTGACACCAATATTATGACTTGCCAAATGTGGAGACTCCTCATTAATCAATATACATATTACTGAACATGAACAAACAACGGCATTTTAATTTGAAAAGAAATTGCAAGCCTGCATTAATGAATGTTCTGCCACCGAGTGTACTGCAATTTAATATGTTTACGCTGATGTTACAGATCTGATTATAATTACCTGGCTGTGTGCATTATTTTCTCAGTACGCATTACTGCATACATAATATACAATGAACAGCTTTCAGGGAATATTTACATGCAAGTGAAGCCTACCAGTACATTTCCACGTTTAGGAAGTATAGGAATTTTGAAATTTACCTGCGTAAATCAAGAAATAAAACATTTGCAGCTCCCAAATCACGGCTCCCATGGGTCCTGGAAAACGGTTGACTAATTTTCCAGTCTTGAAAAACACATGGAAAATGACAGAAAAAGTATAGGTCACGACCATATTAACTTTCAAATGGTAGTTTATGGACGAGGATATTTTTAATAGGCTGCTCTGTTATGGAAACGCTGTGAACAGACCTCAACTTCAGTGGCCAAAACTCTGAAAGATGTCCATTATTTAAATATGAATATTAGTCAGTGCTGGCTGGTAGCTGTCGTAGTTTGTATTAAGTTTATAGATTATGTTCCTTTCCCAACTTGCTTTAAACAGTTGAATAGTGTTAAATTGATTGACATAGTTGGCAGTTGCTAAGGTAGACATGTTGGCTAGCTTGTTTTACCTGCAAAGGAGCCCGAGTGTCTGTCAAGCACATTAACGACTGGCTAATGATTCATTTTTAGTTTGCTAGCCTTGACTATTCAAACACAATGCTGCATTATAAAGTTAAAATAGGCCATTATGTAATATGACATGTTTAACTTTTGTAGCAGTAGCTCACAGTGGGTTTGATTAACTTCATTAAAGGCTCCACTTATTATTTCTAATAAAGGGGCTAGAGTATGAAGTGATGATGAAGTGACCTGATAAGAGTCAGTGGCAGTTAATAATCCTAGCAAATGTATGTTTGTATATATTAAGTTCAGTCTTTTGTCGATTGTCATTTGGTGTTCAGGCTCTCAGTGATTGGTGCTTCATAACAAAAAATGGATTTAGGGTGTAAATTAATGATGATGTTGATCAGTTTCCAAGCATGGAGCATAAAGGTCTTCCAAAAGAAACAAAATACAGTGATAGAATACTACACAAATAAAAATATTAGTAACAGCTTGATTCCACTGGGCACGGTTGTGTCAGGTTACGGCTGCATCATGTCTGCCTGGGCTGATCACAGACATTGACATCACAATGTTTGTGATTCCATCAGAAATGCCTTGGCACATCCCAGACTCGGCTCTCCTCTCTGCTTCAGTGACGCAGCGAGTCTATTTTAGGCGGTTGCTCCAGCTGCACAGAGCAGATCGAGTGGGCATGAAGTCAGAAACAGAAACACCATAGAGAATCTGATCAATTTTCAAAAGACCCCATGAAGACTCACAGTCATAAAAACGAACAAAAAAAGAAACTATTTATTTACGTAGCCTGCTTATTTTATTTATTCTGTGTTTGGCAGAAGCACAAAAAGCAAGGAAAAAGGACCGAATCAACAAAATTTGAGCAAGACAACATAATCAGGAGGGCAAAATGCTGCACTGCTGAACCGCTGCTGGTGGGACATGCAGTCGTGTGGAAGATGGATCAAAACTGTAGTGCAGATGTGCCGTGTCTATTGGAATCAACGGGTAATATTAACAGAGACCAATAACAAGGCAAGAAATTCTAAAAAATCAACAGTAAGGAGATGGTCATAAAAGTAGCGACATTAAAACCTTTAAAGGCCTTTTCATTCACAAATTCCACACCACCAAATTAAAATGTCTCTTATGTTGTGTAGTTGCACCTGGAAATAAGGCAAAAGAAAGATGTCAAATGAATGAAGTGCTGTTGTTGTAAAGCTGGTGAAGATGAGTGGTCAGATCATCGTCCCATAACGATTTGTGAATGTTTAAGCCAAGCTACTGTCAACAAAATTCTGCATCTAGTATCTGTTAGACTGGAGTATCAGTGTCGAGATAACTGACACCACTTTTGAATGCTACCACGCTAAAATAGAAGATGGTTGAGGTTTTCACCCCCATCTGTTTGTATGTTTATTAGAACAGTATGTTTGGCAGAATTTGGCTGAGATTTGGTGGAGAAATAGCCTTTTGTGCAGGGATCAGTTGACTGGATTTTGATGGTGTTCCAGATCTGGGACTTGAGCCATTTTAAATTTTGTTGTCTTTTTTTTTTAGCCAAAAGTGTACAGTGTGTTCATACTCTATCCCCCGATGGTCTGACCGCACAGGCCTCCCCACTGGGCCACTAATCAGCGTTTGGTTTAAGCCTGGAAGGCAAATGATAAACAAATACAAACCAATATGGATGCTGCAGCTTGTGCAAGAACTGTTGAGCGTTGGTGGAGGATTGTGCTCTACCCGAGTGCCTTTTCGTGAACTTGTATACGTGTTGTTTTTTGACTGGCCTGGTTGAACCCTGATGTGCACAGCCAGCTGGTTGAACTTTGTCCTTGTTGATGTTTTTCTCCATTATTTTCAGCTCCGCCAGGGTTTGTGGCCTCAGTGGAGGCCTCGAGGTTTCAGACCTTTCAAATGTTGGCTCCTTGCTATTTATTGATTTTATTTGTCTCCTGCTGAAGTGTTCAGCTTTAAGATGACTTGACCTGCTCATAAGATGCACATAAAATTTTTTTGGTTTTGTTTGGGGTTTTTTGGAAAAAAAAGCATCATACATTGTTTTTCTTGCCTTGATTAGGATAGCAGATTATTTACTCACCGAGATCAATATGTAACAATTGCACATCCAAAATATTAGTACAGCAGTCCCAAAAGCGAGTTGGAGCCATAGACTGTAAGGGGTTGAAATCCCTATTTATTATACAATCCAAGGTTGAAGCAAGTTCTCTCCCCCCGGACACTTTGTCCCCAGATACAAAGAAGCTCAGGCAGGCTGCAGGAACACTGCAGGAGTACAAGATATAGTGCAACATTGTAAATTAACCATAACAAGCAATGACAAGTCCTACACTGTAAGTTGATCACCTGATTATAACTGTCAGATGTCTGTCAATGTAAAGTTAAGCCTGTAATCCTGAAAACAAACAAACACTGCTCTGAAAATACACTCTGGACTTGGAGTTCAGTGACTGCCTGTCTTACAGCCTGCCAGACTCCGTTAACATATTGCTCAGTTTAGCCATTATATACATCTACTCCTTCTATAAGATCATTAATAATTTCTTACAACTCATAAACAGAAACTTATTCATTTGGTGAATATTCAGCATTAATTTGAACTCTAATTAACGTGAAACAGGCACTAAATAGAAATTTCAAATGACACCACAGCTGTAGCGTAGAGTTTGCTTGTCAGAGAAGAGGGTATTTCAACTTAACACATTTCATTAATCACTGAATATCATGGTCACTTTATGATAAATTACAGTAAATATATGACAGATTCCTCCTTTAATCAAAAATCTGTCACTCCAGATAATGTAAACACTGCAGTCAGGCCTTTTGCCCAGTGTGAAGAGATTGTGGCACAATACTTCTTCAGTAATATGGGCGTCCTTAGATTGGTTGCCTTTCATTTCATTTTCATTTATTTATAAGGACAACATGCATTAATCAACCTTTCTGTAAATTAGCCAGTTGGCTAATTTTCAGCTGCAGTCCTTTGACGAAGTGTTTTGAAACCTCAAGCCTGCCTGCTTTAAAAGCTGGTTGGCCACTGGTGGATGCAGGAGTCTCGTGAGGCTCCTGCCTTCAACACGACGTCTGGTAAACGTTGTGATCTTTCAGCCATCTGAATTGAGCAGTGGGAGTCGGTGACGGTTTGGTGATTTGCCAATTTTTGCAATGAAACTGCGCATGTCCTTCTCCAGTCTGTCAGGCTTTTTTTCATCTCCTAAGAATCTCTGCAGCAGAGTAGCTGGGTGGGTTTCCTCAGTATCTTGAACATGGTGCCAAGTATTGATTGGGCAAATCAGTGTCACCCTTAAATCACCTCTCAAAATATCTCCTTCATCTCACTTTTACTGCTTTTTCTATATATTTCTCCTGCCTGCTTTGGTTCAGCGCTTTCTAACATCTTATTTAAGAAGTGCTCTCTATTTTTTATGACAGTGATTATTTCATCATCATTATTATACGCATTTTAAAGAGCATCAGAGGACATGGAACAGCTATATGTTGGTGCAGACGTCACAAAATGTTTAAATATGGAGCTAATGCTTTTCTTTGTGTTGTCTGCGCACACGTGAGTGTGTGAGTGGCTGAGAGAGCCCCCAGGCAACAGTTCAGAGCTAAAATGTATTCCAGATCAAAGCTTCACCAAAATAAGACATTTGTATGCGCACATAAAATGCCCTGTGAGGGTCTAATTTGCAGCTTAAATGGTTTCAGTTACATTTGTAAACAAGTCAATTCCAGTAATTAAGTACCATCAATAGAATACATTTTCAGCATTGACACTTTCTCGTCTGAGGTTTTTCTGGGATTTGAATTACAGCTCAGTTAGAAAGTTCTGCTTTGTACAGTACCGTTTAGTTGCTGGACTTCATATGAATGTTATTAAAGACCTTGAAAACCTATTTTATTATTTTATTTTATGATTTTCTGTGATGTTATAACAGGTCTGGTTATTTCATTTTTTCTGTGCTCTTCTCACTGGTGTAAAGTAGGCTGTGGCTCAGCTGGAAAGAATTGATATACAGCGTTTAAACGGCGTGTCATTAATCCGGAGGTCGTCATGGTAGCAGTACTGACCGTACACAGTGCAACTGAACTCACCACCTGATTATTTGCTGGCTTCAAATGGAGTCACATTTTCTGTGTTTAAGAGAAAAGTTCATATGAACGCTCCTCTGTTGTGCTAATCACAACCTCGTAAATGGAAATTGTCCATAAGCTCTGAGTTCACGAGTCGTGTACATGACTTCCCACAAGTAACATTTGAAGGCTTCTTTCATAAATTAGAGATGTTTTAATTGTTTGTTTATGGCAGATTAGCATTTTGATCCAAGAAGTTGGTCTGTTAAAATTTAAAGATCAGCTGATTACCTACCTTGGCTTTCACAATATATTTGAGGTCTTCAAGGTCAATGGGCTCTGCAAAAAAAACAAACAAAGTACTTCACTATGTCGAGATAGCAAATGGAAGACAAAATTGGTTGTTATTCCAGAACTTAGGAGTGAGCTTGTATGGATCTTCACTACCTGTTAACATTGATTTTTCAAAATACCGTGCCCTTTCCTGCTGACTAAGTCTTTCTCTGTGAGTTTAAACTGCTTCCACATGTTTTCCTGAACCTTTCTGTGGTTAAAACATCCTGAAATCGGCTTGAATATTCAGCTTGTATTCCATTCTCTTGTTTACATCCCAGTACCCTCAAAATGGCCCGCATTCATGTTACTGACTGAACTGTGACGCTGTCAGCAAAATTTGAATCAACAGGGTTTAGTTTAGCTTTAGTGCCAGCACTGTCAGTCAGTCTGATCAACACACGCACAGTCCTGATGGAACCAATTATCTGAGGTTTTGAGTATTAAAGGTACAGTAAAGAAGGAACGGTTAGGGTTAGTGTTTTCATCAAAACATGTTTGCTTTGCATTTGTTAGACCTCAAGGACAGATTGTTTTTTTCTACCATAGATTATTTATTTACAGGTGTGTTTACAGTAACTATTCAATATACAGATCACAGTGAATCTACAAATGCACAAAACATTCATATATTTTGGAAATGAACAACAATGTTAGTATATTATGTCTAAATAATTCAAACAGCTTGTCGAGATCTAGAAATTCTTTTAGTTTTCCAGACATTTCCACTCCTGTGTGGTCATGCTGGCATCACCACTCGGCGTCAACTTAAATGGAAGCTAATGAGGAAGAAGGTAAAATTATCCCCTGCCCTACAAACTGTTTACAAATCAAATGTTTTGGCTGCACTTTTGCAACAGGGTTCCACTGTGCTGTTTTAAGATAGAAGCCTGATACAGATTATTTTGTATTGAGGGTGGTGATTGACGATGTGTTGCACAATGTTCAATATCTTTAAATATGACCACAATAAGTATTCTTATTTCAACTGTATTCTGGCCTGGAACTGATGCACTAGTGTAGCCAGAAACAGTCTGGGACTGTTGTGCACTTTCATTCTGTATGTAGGCTTACCTACATCATAATCATAACACAGATTAAAAAGTGCTTTAGTCATTGCACAGTCGATTCTTTAATTATTTTAAACATCATAGTGCAGTCGTTCTTTACGAAGACTTTATCCAATAATACAAAATGGTGCGACAACAGAACAGATAACAGCTAAAGAAAAATGACATTTACATGCAAGATGGTGTGGCTTGGCCTTGAATCCATCAAATATTTCATTAAACTCCAAATTCTCTGTAAGTTCCCTCTCAAACGAGAGGCTATTTAGTCTCTAAAGTATTTTAGCATTAGCTGCAGGCGTGGCATTGTCTACTACATTGCTGATCTCCCATGATGCTTGCTGGGGTCACAGGTCAGTGGCTGTTTGCACATCAACTTTTATAAATTTGTTTTTGGAAGGCAGGCTGTGCACGATGGTGGACATGGTTGTTTTGACGAAAATAAGTTAGTGCCACAGTAACGTAAGTTTCGAACAAAACATTTCATTAGAGCCATAACTAAACATTTATTCTGCATCTGATTCATGGGTATGCCAGTTACCTCTTTGCGGTGGCACAGGCACAACCTGGCCACATTAATTTCTTACGCTACACTGCAAAGTCATCCAGTGGGCCAGATTGGACCCCTTGGTGGGCGGGTTCTGGCCCACAGGCTGTATGTTTCACAGCTCAGGTTTAAATCCATGCTTGATAACGAGCAGTCTTCTTCACTGCTATTGTTGGTGTTTTTGGCGCTGTTGAAAGCGCGAGCCTTTCACCTGTCTCGTTTGTCAAAACCGTCACATAGTTCCTTTCAGCACTTAATAAATAAATTTCTGTCTTTCCTGTACTTAACCTTGACTGACAACTTGCTGATGTAGTCATGAATATTGTTATAAAGAAGTAAGTCACATCAGAAACCAAGTTTTCAGGAGCTTTGAACAAGCAGATGACATTATCACATTGCACGGTATATATCAGGTGTTTTAAAATTAAATCTGTACTGTAGACATCAATACATCACCCCCAGGCTGTCTTTGCTACACATTTCTCTAGGTCTGTGGGTCAGATGTTAACTATTTACTTTATTCAAAGCTGCACAGTTGGGTTGAATTTACCACATAAATAACTACTTTTTGTTCTAACAACAGACAATCTAATAAAAGTTTTTTCATATTGTTTTAATATATTATCACATGATCAGCAATATTTATTCTGCTTATCTTTAACACAATTCAACAACCTTCCTGCCTCACGACAGTCCTCATATTCCAATGCTCGAATGGAAAACATTAAAAGAGGAGCGTTATACATTTCTTTATTGATTTATCTGCTCTTTCTCCAGGATACATTGCTCCATGGAGTGGTCGTTTCTACTCTCTCTGGGACACCGGGTAAGCTCTGCTGACCTTCACACTCTCACTGTCGATGGAACACTTGTTCAATCGAGTGCATGTGTGTGTTTTCTAAGACGTCTATAAAACCCCCTCTGCACCATCCCAGAGGGGAAAACAGCGTAGCACAAGCTCTGTGTTGAACCATTGTCTAACTTCCAAATAGCACCAGGCTCCCTGTGTTCTCCAAATGCACTGCATCGTGTTTGATATTTCAGCACACCCAATCAATTCTCTTCCCCCCTGTTTGCTGACTGAAGCAGTATGGGAGAGTTTTTTTTTCTTTCCTCTGGAGGCTGATACTAATTCCTTAATGTGCTGTGTGTTTTCTCTTCCCCATCTGTAATCACAAAACACTTTAGAGAGAAATATCTAAAATGGTATAGAAACTGCTGTGCAAAAGACAATAATGAATAAATGGGAGCCACACAAATCAGTAAAACTAACAGCAAAAAAAAAAGAGCATGTCTCATCACAAGTGCTAAATTTGTTCGTATTTTACCATGAGTGTGCTGGGGAGGTAAATTATCCTTTTTTTCCCCCTCATAATTCTAGAGTTAATCAGGAGGATCTATTGTATAATTTGTCTCAACATTCCCAACGCGTTCAACCCAACATGAATTACATCCTGTCTCTCTCTCCCTCCCCCTCTTTCTCTCCTCCATCCCTCCCTCCCTCCCTCCCTCTGTCTCCAGCTATGCTAAGATCCACATCCCCATCATAGCGTCTGTGTCGGAGCACCAGCCGACGACATGGGTTTCTTTCTTCTTCGACCTCCACATCCTGGTCTGCACGTTTCCGGCAGGCCTCTGGTTCTGTATCAAGAACATCAACGATGAACGAGTGTTTGGTAGGAGCATTTTATTTGAATCACAGCTCTGCTGCAGTTTTTGAAAATGTGCTTCCACAGTGGCATAGAGCCGCTTCTGGCAGCGTTTTTTCCCACTCTGAATCTCCATCCCAACTTTTTCATTCAAAGAGTCTCCACTTGAAAATGTGTTTTTCTTTTGTGTCTTATGTCTTATGATGTGTCGTTTATAATGTTTGACCTTGAATATACCGACTTGTATTTGTGGAAAGTTTGTCACTAGAGAGGTGTTTTCACATTCCTCTGCTGAAGAGGGAGATGTCTGTCTGTGCTCTTTACTTAAATCTGAGATTCAGATATACCCGAGCAGGCTACAAATAGTACGTAACAAATTTGAAAACCAATCACTGTAAAAGGACTCGTCAACCAAATAAAATCTTGGTCAACCGAGATTCTATCTACTCTTCAACCAATTGATTGGTCAATGAAGAAAAAATTCACATTATCGCTTAATTAAATCAGCCACAGTGCACTAAGTGACTTAACCTGCAGCCTAAACGATGCTAATCAAAGTTACCCAGCATTGCCAAGCACATTAATTCCTGCAGTTTGACTATTTCTATTCCTTTTTTATGTAGCTATATCGTAACGTTCATGGCATGTTAAGTAAGTAAATTTGCCTACAGCAACACACACAAACGCACACATATCAGCAGAGAAGATCACAGAGCAGAACCACCTCGCTTCCATATAACAACTAAGCTAACGCAGCTCCGTTGCAGTATAAACTTCTACAAAAAGCAACATGAAGAACCAGTTACTGGCATTCAGTCTACTACTTTCGATAATTGGCTTCAAAGAAAGCTTAATAATAATAATAACTTTATTTATGTAGCGCCTTTGAAAACAGAATTTGTAAATTGCTTTGACAGACAAAGCAAAGGAGCAGGATACCCAGGAGGCAATAAAACAACAGAAAACCAACAGAATGAGGTCAAACAGACCAAGACAAAATTAAGATAAAATTGGAAGAAGAAAAAAACTAAGACACAAGCAAAAGATGCCAAAACAAAGTAAAAATGAAACTGAACAGTAAAAAAGATAAGAACAGGAATACAAGAAAAATAGGAAAATAAGATTAAATGAAAATAGAGGGAGGAGAATGCTGTTTTTATTGAAGTTGCTGACCCTTGACCTAAGCCTTAAACAAACTAAACCCCCCAAAATAGACTAGATTAACAAGACAGACAAGTTTGTCTTTCTGTTTTTATTTGTTTGTTTGCTTGCTTGCTTGCTTGTTTGTTTGTTTGTTTGTTTGTTTGTTTGTTTGTTTGTTTTCTGGTGTGTGCTGGAAAGCTGAGACTCAGCCCGTGTCTGTGCAGGGAAACGGAGAGGAAGGTGCTTTTAAAAGTCTGTGTGTTCAGCTCTCAGTGTTTTTGTAGCTTCTAATTGAATCTCTGTGGCTTGAAATTTAGTTTCTCTCCTGCGTCACTGTTTGTACTTTTAGGTCTCTGCTTTTTTTCCACTGTTTCACGCTTTCAGCTGTACTGGAATCATGTTAAGTTACTGCTGATGAAAACCCATGATTTCTGGATTTTGCTGTTTCACAGTAAAAGCTTTAAGATAAAAAATAGCCACCGCACGCACGTTTATCCACCGTTGAGGCAGTCATCTGAAGCCTTCTGAAGATAAAAGCCAGATGCCAGTGGGTGTTAGTGGGTTTTTTGTCCGGTGTCCAGGGCCTTAAGATGGTCAACACAGTGAATGTTAAACCTGCTTGAGTTCAGCATGGTACCATTGTCATTGTGGACATGTGGTCATATGCTGATGTTGAGAGTTTAGCTCAGTTTATCCACGTTGTGCTTAAGCGTTGTCTCAGAGAGCTGCGAGCACGGCTGTAGACTCGTCTTGATTCAGTCAGTTTGGCTTGGGGGCCGGCTCTAAATACTGCAATACCTTTGAGCCCTGGAAGCCATTGAAACCAGTCAGAGGTGCGAATCTGAAAGTGAATCAATTTAAGCTGCTGATTTTATTATCAGTATCCTCAAAAGCATACTTTTCAGCCGTTGCCTGCTGTTTGTGTGACATGTAACAGAATTTTCAGCTCTGTGATTGTGTTTTTCTTATCAAAACGCACCTTGAGAGGCATAGTTAACTTCCACTTTACGTTTTTTTCTGCACACAGCCGTGTGCCTTTTATGAAAGAATCAGATATTTTCTAACACAGCTGATCATTTTTGC
>JAJHUR010098558.1:0-28425 GCA_027495735.1 Lutjanus campechanus | reverse complement strand
GAGCTCATCTCTCTAGCCAAGACTCGCTACCTCCTGGTGAGACGTCTCTTATGTGACCATAAAGTATCCCTACAACAATCAACCACCAACACTTATTTGAAACTGCTACATTTCACAGTAATAAAGCTTCATGTTAGCCTCCCTGTTCCCGCTGTTGTTTAATAGAAAGACACAGATGAAGAGGTCAAAGATCATATTCGGCAGAATCTGCATCTTCGAGAAAAGGTGAGCATGTTCACATTAATATCATTACCATAAGAGGTTACGGGCCTCCAAAGATTGTTTATATTGTATCTCCCATCCTTCTTTGTAACGCTCTCAGTCAGAGGACCCTGCAGTGAGGTGGCAACTAAACCTGTACAAGGACATCGCAATGAGGAGCGAGGGGCCTCCAGACCCTGAGAGGGTGGTGGACCGTATCCAGAGGATCTCTGCTGCTGTCTTCAATCTGGAGCAGGTCAGACTCAAACATTTATACAAACCTAAACATAATACGAGCTGCAAATGACACTGAGGGTGCTTGTTCCATTGAACACTTGTGCAGGTGCAGGGTCACCAAACAAACAGCTAATGGCAATTATAATGGCAAATATGCTGCCAAAGGCTAATGATGTTACAGTAATTATAGGATCCCTGGAGAACTGTTGCCAAATGTAGACAAGGGCATCCACAAGTCAGCCCTGGATGTCTGTGTAGGATGTGGTCACCTCCACAGTCACCTCACCATCATCATAGCACAGAATGAACACAGTACAGTATACAAATATGTAAATATTGTGAGAATGCTGTTAAATATAAACCTTATGTAAGCAAATGTAAATAAATAAATTAATGAATTGATTCCTGTATTCTTCCAATAAAGTATTAAAAAAAGAAGAAAACTTGAACATACATCAATGTGATAAGAGCTTCCTAAAATTACAGAATCCAACCATCTTTGGGGAAAATGTACTGAACATGTACCTTGATGTTTTAGTTTGGCCCATGTCCAATCTATAGACTGGGTTTATGACTGCATCCAGCCACCCGGGGGCAGTCAAGATGTTTTGGCTCACTTTTGGGGAGCTGTCATGTCATCCGTCTTTATACAGTCAATGGTTCGGCCTCAAAAAGCTTAGAATCAACTGTGTGTTGCACCATGTACTTTTTTCTTGGTTTGATGTGGGTGATAAAACACAAGTTCCACTTTACTTCACTTCTCCTTTCACTTAATACACAGTCAGGCTCATGATGAGTCACTAAAATACCTGAGGAGGAAAACCTCATAAAAATGCCAGTTCTCAGTTATCAGGTGATTTTTTTTTTTTATCTGGTAGAGAACGTGTTGATTAGTCACATTGTCTTAACACTGACTTCTTACACTCCCACCAGGTGGAGCAGCCACTGAGATCCAAGAAATGTGTGTGGCAGAAGTTGCTGTCCAAGCAGAGGAAACGAGCAGTTGTCGCCTGCTTCCGCATGGCTCCTCTTTATAATCTGCCGAGGTATGGCGGTTTATATTACATCTACAGCCTCTACTTCGCTGTTGTACTGTTTTTAGCCTAAACTCATGTTAAACTGCTGTATAATCATGAATCTAAGATGACACCCCACATTCATCAGTAGCAGACAGACTCTTTGTGGTACTAATAGCAGATGGAAAAACTGGGGAATGGGGAAACTGAATCTGTGCGAGTGTTGTAACATCATGTGTTTATTGGCCAAATACCACCACACTTTCTTCTTCTTCTCACAACTTCTCTCATTTCTGTCGTCCTGGGTTCTGACCCCGCATTAATGCACAGCCTCCCTCCCTGCATTTGTAGGACAAATGTCTGGCCCGCAGCTGTTATCAAGGAGCAGAAAAAAGGGACACTAGCAATTTCATGCCCTGCTGCTCAGTAACTCAATCACAGGAAGTCAGGCAGAGAGCTACAGTTGGGAGGAAAACAATTATGAGGCCCAACCTGGGGGTGGCCATCTTCAATATGTGCTCAGACGATGCCGCCCGCCTCCCTGACAGCATGACTCATTTATTCGGAGTTGTTGACAGTGAAATATGACACAGCATAGCTAATAATTATTAGACAGTATTTATGATGCAGCTGAATTGATTGTTTTTGTTTGGAGTAATAGATTTGTGTTTGAAGGGTGGATGTGAAGCCTCTGGATAATGTCGACTCTGCCTGAGTTTCACGCATTCAGATGTCATCTTTTTCTCTTTTGTCTCTTTATTCAGCCTTTCTTCTCTTCTCAATGTCACACTCTATTGTACCTCATCCCCTCAGGCACACAAATAATAATTACTTCCTGAATGCCTACCGACATATTTGGCTGGAGATAATGCATGAGAACACAGACTATGACAGTCTGCTCTCCATGCTGACGGTAACGTAGTGCTGTCCAAATGTTGCTACTGTATGACCTTTGCATACCTCTCTAAACTACCCCTCGATCTCAGACACGGTTGATGCAACAGAGTTAACTCCCATTCAGATATTCCTACTGGTTTTTCCACTGGTCATAGCTGCCCAGCAAGCTGAATTTACAACTTTAACATGTTTAAAATGCACTAAATGTATAGACCAACTATTCTTAATTGCTTTCTTGCCAAGAGTTAGAGAAGATACCCCTCTCATGTCTGTATGCTAAATATGAGACAACAGACAATTAGCTTAGCTTAGCATAAAGGCTTTGTCAGAAGGGTTAAAAAAAACACCCAGCAGCACCTAATTTTTATTTGATCTGTATGAAAGACAAATTTACCCCCTGTCTTGGCCATCAGTGAGTCAGGCACATATTTCATTTTCACTTCTCGTGCAACAGAGACATTCTTCCATTTGTAATCTCACATACTCTCCTTTCACTTTATCCAGCAACTGGAGATTGAGACATAGAACGTCACTGAACTTCTTCTGCTGTGTTTATTCACGGGCAAATCTGTAACTTTTACTGTACAGACAACATCTCTGCTAAACTTTCCCTCTGCAGCCATTAGCACTTTGTCTCTTTTGCTGTACCACACTGACAACACACACATACACACACACACACACACACACACACACACACACACACACACACGCTTGTGCCACAATCATATACATCGTGTTGATGGAAAAATAGATCAGGGATACTGATCTATTTGATCTACTGATACGCTCTGCTGATACTTTCAAATGTGCAGACGAGACAGAACCAGTATAGACAAATGCTGTGTGGCATCAATACTGTCGTCATGCTAGTGTGTTGCTCAAGTGACGCTCACATGATGTTACTTGTGGACAAAACCAGGCTAGCTGTTTTCACATGCATCCAATCTCTAAGTTAGTTATCTACTGGACGTAGCTTTACATTTAGCATAATGACATGAGAGTTGTATAAATCTTTCAACCTACCTTTGCAAGAAGACAAATAAGTCTGCTTAAATGTCAAAATAATCATGCAACTGTTGCTGATGTGCAGATAGATGGGTGCTTAACAAAATCAAAGGTCAGTCATTAAACCAACTCATTCATTTAGTCTGGAATTCTGGAAAATTCTGCCAGCTGTTGAGTTTTGGACCAGATTTAAAAACTAGATTGACGGTCTGGCAGAGAGCTTGTACATCACAACCCTGTATTTACAAGCAACATGAAAGTTTTCTCTCAGGTGACCAGTTGGATGCACCAGTGCCCTGAACTAACCAGTATTAACCTCTCCGAAAAGGACCTCTCCCCTCCTTTGCTTTGCTCCTATTTAACCCAGGCTAATCTCCTCTCACCCTTCCTCAGGCATCGCTCTATTAACCTCTTCCTCCTGGCCTATCAGAGAATATGGATAGAAACAGAGGAGTACTCTTTTGAGGAGAAACTAGTGCAGGATCTTGCAGTAAGTACTCGTGTCGTCCACCAGTGCCCTTTTGTTGGTACTTATGCGCTGTAGGGAGCTGAGCATCGGCTCTACAGCACCACTGTCCTTTACTTGTGTCATTGGTAAAAGTGCTTGAAAACGTCCCAGTCTCATCACGTGCCACTGGGTCATCCTCACGACGTTTTTCAACTTTGGCAAGCATGACATCACCGCTGATGTCAGAGCCAGCTGATGTATTTTGACCTCTGTGTCCCATCAAACATCCGGTAAGAGGGCATCCTGTCATGATGCTTCGACTTACCAATGAAATTTCTGAAAGTTGTGGTGTCTTTCTTAAATTTTAGCAATCATAAAACATCCCAATCATGCATTGCGCTTGTAGAGAAAGCAGAAGAAATACAGCACGTAGCTGCTTTCTTTACAACTTCACAAAAGTAGTCTGTGATAACCGACAGCATAATATGCATCGCTTGATTAAAAGTGCTCGAAGGATTCATGAAATAGAGTTTAATAAATTCACTTTTCTTATCAGGATACTATCATGAAGGCAAACTGGAACTCGACATAACCTACTCCGCCAGTGGGTGTTTTTTTTTTTTTTACTCTTTTCCAATAATGAAATGAAGATAAAAATTTAAATTAATACATTTTTTTTGAGAATCTAATCTTCCTTTGGCCCTTTTAACAGTCATATCTTTTCCCCATTATTTGAAATTAAAGCCACAGGGCACCACAGAAGAAGTTAAGGGTGTGACAGATGAAGAACTTTATGATTCAGCCAGCTGAGCACACAGACTCTCAGTAAACCCCACAGAAAAATAGTTCCGATGTGTCAATTATATCATGAGCGGTTTATCACAGGAAGTCTATGATAAAGTGTGAATGGGGCTCATGGAGTCATGCTTAACTCCAACCTCCACCTTTTAACACTGCTGAGCACCATCGGCTGTATATGTGTGTATGTGCCTGTCACTGTGTCCACACTGTAAACCCCAATCTATCCATGATCCAAAATTGCCTAATTGCACCAATTAACAATAGATACATTTTGCATTTATCATATATTTTGATTTCAAGGTGAAAGTGGTGATAAAAATATTTACTAAATGTTTTATGTTCATATAATATGTAGTCAATTTCTTGTTCAATTAAATGAAGAATTAGTGAAACAAAAGTATATTACAACAAGAGCTGCCATGCAGAACATGCTGCCATGCCACACTGTACACTCAGTTTAGTAAAAATTAGCCAAAGCAAGGGTGTTTTTTTTCAGTGGCAAGTGTGCAGCATATTAGTAGATTTCCCAGCATGCATTGTGTGAGAGTTAAAACTATTTTTATAGTTTGAAGAAAACATATATTTGACAGACACTTGCTGTGTGACTTTAATACACTTTAAGATAAGCCACAGTTGCTGCCCATGTTCAGTTACCTTAACTCAACTGATGTTACATTTTTAGGTTGAACCAGTTCAGAATGATTCACTGTGCGCATTAAAGGTTTTGTGTGTAAACTATTTAACTTTTAAGTTGAGTGGTTGAATTGGAGTTTACAGTCTATGCTCGTGCTTGTGGTTTATTGCCTGCATGCCATCCCATCGCTGTTTCTATTCTGATACAACCTGATTTTCTTCAGGTAAGTGGTGTATAGTGACTGTAACTACTGTGCATACAAAGTGTTACAGTTCAGATTTCTAGTTGATCTTGAGCCCACATGCCTGAGCTACATGGTTTAACTTGTATGGCTCTGTCCAGAAAACGCAGTCCAAAGTGGAAGAAGAGGAGGAGGAGGAGGAGAGAAAGCAGCCAGACCCTCTTCACCAGCTCATTCTGCATTTCAGCCACAACGCTCTGACTGAGTGCAGGTAAATACACACTCAGTGTCACACACACACCTGGCCACCTGGCACCAAAACACTTTGCTCCATCTGTGCTACATAATAGCTTTGGCCGGCCTCTTAGTTAATAAAGAGCCGCATCAAGCCAAATTATCACCACATATTTTATACTAGGAGGGAAAAACATGCAGGTTTTTATTATTTCTCTATAGTCTTACTGATTACTGTACATGTTTTGCAGTGGCAGTAAATATAACCACTGAAACTTGATTATTATTATGAGGGACAGTTCTCCCCAAATCAAAAATATATTACCTATAGTGCTGTTTATGCATCTGGATTAATTTTGTGTGAGTTGCAAAATTTTGGAGGTACTGGCAATGGAGACATCTGCACTCTCTCGAATCTCTAGAACAGTGCTACAGGCCAGAGGAAAAATATGTATTTTTGATTTTGGGGTGAACTGTCCCTTTAAGAAGATATGGAATGGTGTGCTTTGCAAGGTTTGACCACCAGATATTTTTCTTACTTTTTTGTTAGTTCTTTGGACGAGGATCCCTTGTATATTGCATATGCAGATATGATGGCAAAGGTACGTCATTCTCTAAATTGCTTTTACTGGAATGTGCCGTTCAGCAACATGTTGCAGGTCTGACATTCTGAGTTCTCTTTCAGAGTTGTGCTGAAGGTGAAGAAGAGGAAGATGAGGAAGGAAAAGAGAAAACATTTGAGGTGCTCTTGATTTCTCAGGACTACTGTTCTGCATTTCACGTTGTTTTTGATTCATACTCAGAAGTGGTGCTTGCCTGGGATGTCACAATATCAGAAATTTAGTAGTCGATACCAGTACCAGTGAAATGCCATGATTCTCGGTACCCAATTCAATTCCACTGGAAAAAAAACAAAAACAAAACAATAAATCCCATGTACATATTTTAATGACAGATGACACAGACAGAACAGTTAAGGAGTTGGGACGATAGCCTACTACTACGAGCTATGGTTACATTACGGTAATATTACTGTTATTACTAATTACTTACTAATATTGTGGAACATACTTGGTTATGCAGCAACACCAGCTGTCTCAAACAAAGTTAATGGTGATGAATGCAGTATAAGAACAACACAGATAACACTTTGGATATATTGTTAATGTAACATTAACATTAACATGAACTGAAACTGACTCACCTTGAATTATTTGAATATATCTGGATGTCTATCTTTGACATCTATCTATCTATCTTTACTAAGTTGGAAATGTTTCCCCCTATCCCTGCATAGTTGGATGTCACCATTTGCACACAGTTTTTTTGTGAATTCATCATTAATCCCAGATGATCCGGCTCTCATACAACCAATGTCCATACATGATTTTACAGGGTTTCTCTTCGACAAATCAAGGTAGAGGTGTCACTGCAGCTGTACTTCTCACCATGTCCAACTTGTTGTTATGCTTCCGTACTGGGAGGCATTCCTCTTCTTCCTTTTCATTTTTTTCATTTTTTCAGCATTTCATGGCAGGCTAGAACACTTTTAGATGTATATGCTGCCCCCATCAGTTTCAGAAGAATTGCATCCCCGGTACCTTTGGTACTGTAGGAAAGCGAGTACCGTCACGCGGTCAGAATTTTCACATCAACTTGGCACCAAAGCGTCAGTTCTTATGACATCCTTAGTGCTTACTGTATCATCATTTCATACAGGAAAAGGAAATGGAGAAGCAAAAGATGCTGTATCAGCAAGCCAGACTACATGATCGAGGAGCTGCAGAGATGGTGCTTCAGATGATCAGTGCCAGCAAAGGTAGGAAAACGCACATTCACCTGTCTGCCTTCTTACAGCTGCCACCTTACCTGTAGCATTTGTATAATATATGACTTGTGGTCATCAGGTCGACTTGGTGCTATAGTGACTTTCACCCTCAAACTGGGCATCTCCGTCCTCAATGGGGGAAACATACTGGTCCAGCAGGTATTTATCAGTCACTGTGCAGAATTTGTATAATAAATAGCATCAGCCCACTTGTTTACAGTGCTTTTATCTTGATGCAGAAAATGCTGGACTACCTGAAGGAGAAAAGAGACGTTGGCTTTTTCAAAAGTTTGTCTGGACTAATGATGTCTTGCAGGTAATGAAACCATAATCAGTTATCACACATAGAACACATGATTTTTTTTTAAATTCTCAACTGCGGGAACTCCACCAGTCATATAGCCAAGGAACCAGGTGAATCTCCGATCTCATGTTTCATTTGCTCTGGCAGATTCATCTGGCCACCCTCACGTAGGGTTGAAATGATGACTAACAGAGTCACCAGTCCAGACTTGAATAGTCACACATGACATGTAAAGAGTGCAATACACCAAGCTCACAAATCTCAGATAAAACTGTCAAACTAGGCAATGCTGTTCAAATGTGAATCAAGACTCTGCGACTGCACTGTCTGTTTCTTGACTCCGGATATTATAAACCATTTTTTGATAAATATATTTTGAACTGTCTCTTGTGAGTCTCCCAACTTAATGAGAGTCCAAATACTTAATTACTGGAGTTCCCCTTTAAAATATAGAACATAGAAAGTTAATGATTTCTAAACATATTTATAAGAAACAGGTCTGATTTTGTCTTTTCTCTCCTATAGTGTCCTGGACTTGAATGCTTTTGAAAGGCAAAATAAAGCTGAAGGTCTGGGGATGGTAACTGAAGAAGGATCAAGTAAGTGAGGATGATAAACATGGTAAACAACAATACGAGTACAATATGATTTGTCCTCTACCAGGAGACTTTTAATGACGCTGATGCAAACAGCAATACATGGTGTATTTTTGAGCTTAATGTGATACTGATTTTGTGCTTTGCGTCATTATAGAAAAAAATGCAGTATAGGCAGAACAACAATACTAAATGTTCAGCATTTTATGTTCTACAATCTGTTGTTGCTAAATGCTGATCTTCTGCAGATTTGAAAGTACCTTTGGAAACAAAAAGGCAATAAAACAGAGGTTATGGAATTCATAGCCTCCAATGTGCAGCAGACGGACCTACTTCTTCAGTGTTCAGCCACTCAGTGTTACACATGTGGTCAAAACCACAGTGCAAGCTATGTGTGATATCGATGTAGAAATCTTTTTGTGACATGATGTGTCTCATGGCGTTTCTTTCATTGCTCTTTAGTCAGGTTCGTATTTTGCTGCTCAACAAATGACGCAGCATTAGCTTGACCAAACATCTACTCTTTAGTTTGTTGTTGTAAAAGCTCATCTCCACGTCACGTGTGTCTCTTGTGTGTCATGTTGTACATCATCATCATGCAGGTAAACCTGTGCTACTGTATGTCTAAGTCCTGTCTCGGCCGTGTCTGCCACTTAAAAGCACTCACAGTCACAACTGCATCCACATTAATAATCAGAGGTCTCTATTTGATCTGATGGGTAGCATACAGTATATAAATATATTTTCCTCATGCATATTTCAGCTCATTTTCACCTCATAAGCTCAGGCATAAGTGATGGTAACTGTCTAGTCTGGTACTCTGCCTAACCTGTAGTCTAAACACCTGCCTAGCGCGCAGACCGTACTCTAAGACTTTGTTTAATTGTAGTCGCATGTCAATGTCGCAAATCAATGTGAGTATGTAAATATATATCTATAGCGCTATCATTCTCTCCTGTTCCTACTTCTTCTGATTGAATCTCAATGTCTTCTCCTTTGCTTATGTCTGCTTTTTGTTTTGTTTGTTTGTTTGTTTTCCTCTGATCATGTTTTTTATCTCATCGGTCGCAGTCAACGTGAGTGAGCGGGGTAAATACATGGTTTAGATTCTACTCATTCTATGCAATGCTGACATCTTGATTGCTCTTCGTTCAACTCCTTCCTCCCTATCCTCATCCCCCGTCCAATCTTTTTCTCCCCCATTCCTCCTCCTCCTCCCTTGCCCTGAATGCAATACAACCACCTTCTTTTGTACCTTGGACTGAAGGAACGCATGCATGCCCCTCTGACATCTGGATAGATTGTTCAGTCCAGGGTCGGGTGCCCCAAACTGACTCAAATCTCTCCACTTTTCTTATACTTCCTCTTTTATAAGAAGTCAGTGCTTGTCATTTGTGTGGGACCTTTTTTTTTTGTTTGTTTTATTTATTAATTTCCACGATACTAACCAGCGTATAATAAGAAATAAATCTTTCAAAGCTTTGATTGTCAGAAACAACAAAGCTTTTGCAATAAAGCTCAGTTTTATTCCTAATATAAACCCTGTTTTAATTTGTGAAATGATGCACTATACCTTGTCTGTCCATGTGTTCTGAACCACACATATAGTGCACATAATTTAATGCCGTTTGACAAATAGACAGCAGCTTTATGAGGAAGTGAAAGCTATGCAAGCCCTGATGCCTGTACTGACGTTAAAATGATGGGTCTTTGACCTTATCATTGAAAGGGGCAGTTAATCTCATTTCCTGTCCTCAGGTTCCAAGGTACTGCAGAATGATGAGTTCACTAAGGATCTCTTTAGGTTTCTGCAGCTTCTCTGTGAGGGCCACAACAATGGTAGGTGGACAAATTTCCATAAACCAGATGTAAAGAAGATGCATGTCTCTAAACAGCACAATTTTAGAGTAGGCTGGGTGGTGTGAATGTACTCCTCTACAGCTAATTTTTGTTGAAAATGACATTTTTTTTACCATCTGTTTTAGATTTTCAGAACTTCTTGAGGACTCAAACAGGGAATACAACAACAGTCAACATCATCATTAGTACTGTAGACTACCTACTGAGACTTCAGGTATGATATTACAGAGTGTCTCTTTCCACCCAGGTGAGAATAGTCACACAGCAGCTAATTGTCTATTTACTCCCTAGTTAAGCTACAAAGAGCGACAAATTCCATGTAAAGATCAGGAAGGCTGTGGTGGATTAAACCAAAGGTACTTGGGTAGGTTTAGGCACTAAAACTACTTGGTTAGGTTTAGGAAAAGATGATGGTTTGTCTCTGCCATGTGAGTGCTAATAGCCACGCTATTCTACCCTGGGTACAAATATCATTGTTGGCTGCTGACACCTGGTTGCTAATCTCATCTGCTTATGTTTACCTTCTTTCATTCTTCCTTTAGGAATCCATCAGTGACTTCTACTGGTACTACTCTGGTAAGGATGTTATAGATGAGGCAGGTCAGAGGAACTTCTCCAGAGCACTGGCGGTGGCCAAGCAGGTCTTCAATTCTTTAACTGAGTATATACAGGTATTGTATTACATTACACTGCACAACAAGTTCTAATTCAAATCCTGAGCTGAAAAAGACGGATTTTGATGCTGTGTGATTATCTCCAGGGTCCATGTATTGGGAACCAGCAGAGCCTGGCTCACAGCAGGCTGTGGGACGCAGTGGTGGGCTTCTTGCACGTTTTTGCCAACATGCAGATGAAGTTATCCCAGGTGAATACTTTTGTCCGCTATAAAGTGGTGGTGTTGTTGTATGTATTTGTACTGCACTGAAGTATAATTTTGACCATTGTTGTGGGAATGACTTTAAAAGAACGCATTTGCAAGCTAACAAATACTTAACACTGGGAGAAGTTAACCAATAGCATTTAAAACTACATTGTAAAAAATGACCAAATTGACATTGGCGTCAATATATAAAGTGATCAAAATGAGCTCCACTAGCTCAACTTTAATTTCTTTAATTTCATTAAAAGATTATCATTTAGTGTTTTTGCCTTCATTTGACAGTTTTACAGTATACTGTAGATAGAGAAAGGGATTACAGGAGGAGAGAGGGAGGTCTGCTGGAATCAAATCAGGGTTTGCATTAATGTATAAGATGAAATTTAATCTCGGGGTATTATGGTATGCATCTAAAGTATTTGGCTTTCAGACGTCCCCAAGATTAAATTTCTGATAATACATTAATATGCCAGTGATAATAATCATATAACATGAAATATAATTAATACTGAAAGAGGCTATACTGTATGATGAATATTCTTTACCTTTAATAGCTGCGTACATTTTCCTGACAAAACTAATCTAAGTGTCAATAATAATAAAAAAAAATAATGCAGGAATTTTACTTGTAATCAAGTACTTTTGAGTGGTAGCGGTGCTACTTTTACAATACTTAAAATACAGAGAAAAAGTCTTAATACTTCATCCACCTATGATATTTGTTTTCATGAGCCAGAGGCTCCTTTATAATATCTGTAGCCACTAGAGGTCACTCCAGGCTCATGGATTACCTCAGGCTACTGCAGCACAATTACATATGTCACTCCTCTCAGCTATATGATGTATGATTCCATCTATGATATTTCCTCTATGCCCAATAAGCCAGGATTGGGATGAAATCCAACCACCTAACCTTATTTCCTGGTCAGTTGGAAAAGGCCTGGTCTGACAGGAGCAGCCAGGATGAAAGAGAGCACAGGTGGATGGGTTTGATTTTAGCGCATCAAAGTACCCCACAGATTTATGGCATGCTGAATACAGTTTCCATAGAGACCCTAAATGAGTCAGGCTGATCTAGCCATCTGCTCCGAGACAGTAAAATAACATTAACCCTGGTGCTGATGGATGGATGTTACCCAGAAGGGCCTTCTGGGCCCCAGCAAGGCTATTGTGGGTCCCCACAATCTGAGGCAGCCTTGATCTCTCCGGGATATTAGACAGGAGGCTGCACTCTTACAGGGAGGCCATCAGTAGTCTGTGTGATATACTTTAGTCTGAGTCACAAGGTTTGCTTTTTTGCCTTCTGCCAACAGGACTCCAGTCAGATTGAATTATTGAAGGAGCTGCTGGACCTGCAGAAGGACATGATCGTCATGATGCTGTCTCTTCTCGAAGGTTTACTTCTTTATTTTAACTTCATTTTTATTGTTTTGTGACAAAAATAGAACAGGCATACCAGGGAGCAACAGAAAAGGTCGTCATAGGGAAATGTTAAATATCTATCATCATGTAAAATAAAAATGAGGTGAAACTGAACTGGGTTGCATTGTAGTATCTTGTATGTCCACGATTGTTCTTTGGAATCTTCAAAGTCCTTATAATCCATAACTTGGATTCATATAATGCCAGGGTATTTTTAAGGATTGAGATTTTTCACAATTAAGTCGCAGGTCTCAGAGAAACAGTCAAATGTTCCTCAACTATTATAGGAGACTCTTTATTTCGCCATTTCCTGGTTATTGCTTTTTTACTACCTGGTAGTAGTATTGACGGTTTACTATTTCATAACCCGCTGACAACATATGAGTTGCGTGAGCAGCATTACAGCAGCTTGCAAGGATATTATCTCTTTTACAACTTTCATTAAACAGATTTGTTTGCTGGGAACATAATCAAATATTTCCCAAAGCTGACTGGCTTAATCTGCACAGAGTTTTGCTTGTCCTTGTGTGTACCATGGTTTTTATTGTTAACTGAAACTAAACTAAAATCTTAAACTAGGTGTGAAAAAACATTTTATTTAAAGGAGAAATACTCTTTCAACAACAACGCTACAGCCAGCATGTCTTCCTTTGAAATTTCCGTTCCAGGCCAGAATAACTGTTATTGTTTGTCCATTTCATGTTAATTAGAGTTAAAATGAATGCCTAATGTTCACAGAATGAGTTAGTGCCTGTTAATTAGAAAGAAATCACTGATAATCTTTTAGAGTGGATGTTAATAATGATTAAGTTGAGAAATATGTTAATGGGGTCTGACAGACAGAAGGTGGGCGGCCACTAAACTCAAACTCTAGAGTGTGTATTCTCGGAAAAGTAGGGTTTTATTTCACGATAACAGGCTTAGCTTTACATTGACACACAACTGGCAGTTATAAACAGCAGATCAACTTACAGTGTGGGACTCGTCCTCACTTGCCATTGTCAAAGTATAATGTTGTGTTGGTCTTTCACTCCTGTTCAGTGTCTCTGCAGGCTGCCTGAGTTTTGAGTCTTGGGAAGAGGGGTCAGAGGAAAACAACTCGCTTCAACCACACATTGCATATTAAATAGGAATTCAACAAATTATATTGTTCATGGCTCCAGTTCACTGTGCGGACTGCAGCACTCGTTTTTTTCACGCTATGGTCTGAAGATAAAGTAAAACTTCATGAAAAACACAAAATTATAATGACTAATTTAGGTGTGTACTGATGAACTTTTCGTTGGTTTCTGTCTCCACTACCTCACAGGCAATGTCGTCAATGGTACTATTGGCAAACAGATGGTGGACACCTTGGTGGAATCTTCCAGCAACGTGGAGATGATCCTAAAATTCTTCGACATGTTCCTCAAGCTGAAGGACCTGACTACCTCAGACACCTTCAAGGAGTACGACCCCGAGAGCAAAGGGGTCATCTCGAAGAAAGACTTCCAAAAGTCCATGGAGAACCAGAAACAGTACTCCCAGTCTGAGATTGAGTTTCTTCTCTCATGTGCCGAGGCGGACGAGAATGACATGTTCAACTACGAGCAGTTTGTGGAGAGGTTTCATGAACCTGCCAAGGATATCGGCTTTAACGTAGCCGTGCTGCTGACCAATCTCTCTGAGCACATGCCTCACGACAGTCGCCTCTCCACGTTCCTCGACCTGGCTGAGAGCGTCCTCAGCTATTTCGAGCCCTATCTGGGTCGTATTGAGATCATGGGTGGCGCCAAGCGCATCGAGAGAGTCTACTTTGAGATCAGCGAGTCGAGTCGGACCCAATGGGAAAAGCCACAGGTGAAAGAGTCGAAGCGGCAGTTTATATTTGATGTCGTCAATGAAGGTGGCGAGAGTGAGAAGATGGAACTGTTTGTCAACTTCTGCGAGGACACCATCTTTGAGATGCAGCTAGCCTCTCAGATTTCAGAGCCAGACCCAGTGGAGCGCCCAGAGGAAGACGAGGACGACAACCAGAGTGTGGCAGAAACCCAGGAAGAGGAAGAGGAAGAGAACGTGATGCTAGAGTCTTCTTCGGCCTTTACAGTCGCCTGCATCTCCATGAGAAAAAGCCTCTGCCACTTCCGGCAGCTGCTCACACTCAAGAGCATGAGGCGGCAGTACAGGAAGTTCAGGAAGATGAGTGTCAGGGAGATGGTGCGAGGCTTCTTCTCCTTCTTCTGGGTGATCATCACAGGCCTCTTCCACTTCGTCTACAGCCTCGTGTGGGGTTTCTTCCATATCTTGTGGACCACCATGTTCGGGGGCGGCCTCGTTGAAGGGGCCAAGAACATGAAGGTGACGGACATTTTGGGAAACATGCCAGACCCCACGCAGTTCGGGATCCATGGAGACGTGTTAGAGATGGAGAAGATGGAGGCGAGCGAAGCGTCAGCGTTGGCGGAGATGGGTCAAATGGCTCAGGGAGAAGCAGCGGAGGCAGACCTGATGGCTGAGCTGCTGAACATACAGCCAAAGAAGGAGGGGAAGCACGGGACTGAGCCAGGTTTGGGGGATGTGTCGGAGGTGGTGGTGGGGGACGCTCCGTCTATTGCCAGTGCTGTCAAGCAAAAGAAGGCTCAGGTCAGTAACGCTGTTAAATCCAATTGAATAAGGGTGGTTTTCCTACTCATGTCCTTACTGATAGACAACAGAGACACTGCAGTATTAGTATTGACAGTTTACTGGAAACACATTTGTTATCATACTACTTGTACAACAAACTGTTAAAGTGACTGATGGTCAAAACAATGTGTTTGTTACAGATGGCTGCAAAGAAGAGAGCTTCAAATGGAGACTACAAGTCTGATTCAGAGAAAGGAGAGTAAGTGTTCTTAATCTGGTCATAGTTTCTCCTCAGATGAATTGCTATTGATTTATGTCTTTTGATATATTTTTTAGATGATTTTAGCATCTTTAAACATTTTCTCTCATATTGAGAATATCAGCTTGTCTTTTTTGATAGTTGCCAAAATCAAACAATTTCATGTTCTTTAAGAAGTGGCTTTAAACATATAGTATGTAAGAATTTTTGTTTAAAACACTCCAAAATAACTAAAATTATCAACACAATGTGAAGAAATAACAGTTTTGATGTTCTTTCTTTCTCTAAGATGTCTATGTTCATTGTGCTGCAGATATATTTACAGATGTTAGTAGGCTAATAAGATAGCCCCAGCCCGTCCTGTCTCAAAATACCACTTCATGCCTCAGGAGGTGATAATCCGTTAGTATAACTGAGGCCTACCAGTTTCAGCAACAAGACGTGTTTGAGCAGCGAGTCTTCTTTTTTTTTTTTCATTATTAAACAAAAAAAACAACAACCATACAATTTCTTAATACAAGTTTCTCTCTCTTTTACTGGACTAATACTAGCTTAATTATTTTGTTAATACTTTGTAAAACACACTTCATTCAAATTCGACAGAAACAAAATAAATTTCACAAAAACCATCTTGGTCTGTCTTTCCACTTTTCAAGAAGTCACCAGCTCTCGTTTGGTTGAAAGTAAATCATTTATTCCCTGCATTAGATGTGAAAATACTCTGGCTGTTTTCCCTGGAACCAGAGTCCTGGTTGGAGCCGCTGTATAGTATTCCCTGTCGTCAAACTGGCCTCTGTTGGCCTTATAGTCCGTGTTCTGTCCTGGTCCAACTGTGTTGAATGGGAGGCTGGTGAGCCTGGTTCTGTTGCCCACTTGCCTGGCTTTGGTTCTGGTGTGCATTCCAGCACTGCTTCCTGCCAGCATTTCCCACTGGGGCCCCCCCAAAACCATGCCTGAAAATCTCCTCCTCCTGATGGTCCAAACATCTGTGCATGTAAACACCAACGCTTCCCTGTTGCTCCGAGCTCCCGGTCTGGAAACCAACAGCAGCTACAGTTAGCACCAGTTAGTGGTTATTCTGGTGATAAGCTATCCCCTATTTGTTTGGAGTATTAATTCAACAGGTGGCCAATTCTTACATATTGCACCCTTAAGTAAGAAAAGTCAGATATTTAACAGGATTTAAGTAACTTAAACTACTGATGGGAAGTTCCGAGAGTAGACAGCATGTATGTGTTTGTCATTAATGAAGAAATTATTGTTGCAGTTCAGAAGATGGTGAGAAGAAGGACCATGACAAGGCCAAAGATGAAGCCCCTCCGGAGTCTTTGGTGGAGGAAAAGAAAGCGCCAAAGAAGAGGCTCGGACAGAAGAAAGAACCACCAGAGGCCTTCATGGCCAGCTTCTTTGATGGCTTGGAAATCTATCAGACAAAGATGCTGGTCAGATATTTCCTGGATCAGAACTATGAGCTTATCTACATTAGGACAAATCACCTTGATGCATATGTCCAACTTATACAGAAATGATTGTTTTTACAGAATTACCTGGCAAGAAACTTCTACAATCTCCGCTTCCTGGCACTTTTTGTTGCCTTTGCTATCAACTTCATTCTGCTCTTCTACAAAGTAAGCTTTAAATGAAAGTACCATACAGTTTAAGGACTGAACATCGTTGTTGTGGTTTCTGGTAAATACCATCAAATGTCTCGTTGTCTTTCAGGTGACCGGTGATTACTCAGACGATGAAGACCCCTGGAATGGTCGAGGTAGGGCAGGGGAGGAGGAAGATGATGGTGCACTTGAGTACTTCGTCCTGCAAGAGAGCACAGGCTACATGGCCCCAACACTTCGCTGTCTGGCTATACTGCACACTATCATATCTTTCCTCTGTGTCGTGGGATATTACTACCTGAAGGTACGGTCCTTTGAATATATTGCTTTATCATTTCTGAACATGAGCAAAAATAGGATCAATAAATGTTTGACATATACTTTTTTTTTGTACATTTTAAAAAATATTTCAAGCTTTTTAGCACTGTGTTTAAAGGGATAGTTTGAGTTATTTGAAGTAGGATCATATGAAGTGTTTATTCACAGTCAGTGAGCTACAGTAGGTGGCAGGCGACATGCCCCCGGTTTGGAGAAGCAGCAGGAGCACCAGCCTGGAAGCTGAGCGTTCTACTGCTGTGGAAAGGGTCAGCAGGAAAATGTATTTTAGCCATTTAAAAAGATCTATACCAGTTTAAATGAAGGCTATATTTGGAATATTTTCGCAGTTTTACTTTGCCATCAGCCAGCATTTTCTGCCAGGAAACTGCCATTATATACTGTAAGCCAAATATTGCTCTCTCCAAACCAACCAGACTCCACTGATAAAATCAGTCATTTTAACTCAGTAGAACATGGGAGTTGCTGGTGTTAGTTTGTTTGTGTTATTGTGTGACTTCTGTGTTTAAAGGGTTAGTTTGGATTCACCAAAGTCACATAATAACACAAACAAACTGACCAATCGAGGCAGCTGTAGGGCAGTAACTCCCATGTTCTGCAAGGTAAAATTACAGATATTTCTGTAAATTTCTGGTTGGCTTGGAGAGAGCAATATTTGATAAAAGACAGTGGTTTTCCATCAGAAAAGGATGTCTGAAGGCAAAGTAGAAATATTCTAAATATGGCGTACACTTAAACTGAAGATGATTTTGCTGCTGACCTTGTCCACAACAATTAATTGCTGAGCTTCCATGCTGGATCTTCTGCATGTATGTATGTAATATACTGACTATGTGTAAGCACCTCATACAAACCCATTTCAAATAATCCAAAGTGACCCGTTAATCACCGTATTTCACTGTAATACCCCTTGTCCCAAGGTGCCCCTGGTCGTGTTCAAGCGTGAGAAGGAGATAGCGAGGAAGTTGGAATTTGCCGGCCTTTACATCACAGAGCAGCCGTCGGACGATGACATCAAAGGGCAGTGGGACAGATTGGTCATCAATACTCCGTGAGTCAGCTAGAATTCAGTTATTAAACTCTGAGTCATAATCTTTCATAAATAAAGGTTTTATACTGTTGGGTTTTTTTTTGCTGTTTTTACCAGCTCCTTCCCCAACAACTACTGGGATAAATTTGTCAAACGCAAAGTAAGTGGCTTTTGTAATTTTTGTGTAATCTGTTATGCACACAATCTGGTGATATTTATTAAATGTCAGCCACATTGTCATCCTCTGTTTCTGTTTGTCTGCTGTTTACAGGTGATTAAGAAGTACGGAGACTTGTATGGAGCAGAGAGGATAGCAGAGCTGCTGGGCCTGGATAAGAGTGCCCTGGATTTCAACCCTACGGAGGAAGCTGTCGCCAAGGAGGCTTCACTGGTGTCATGGTGAGAGATCAGACAGATAACGAGCAGACAGGCCAGAACTCCTTGTAGAAAAATAGAGGTCAAATAGAAAATACAATACCCTCATATCAACCTTTCTTTTCCTCCAGGTTGAGCTCAATCGATACAAAGTACCATGTCTGGAAATTGGGAGTGGTGTTTACAGACAATGTGAGTTTGGGATGATTAATTGTTCTGTTTTGTGGACAGCTGAGTGAAGGATTTGATGGATGAACGGGTTGATTGATGACATTATTTCTGGACAGCTGAATTCTCATTCTTATTTTGTTTCTTTCCCAGTCCTTTCTGTATCTGGTGTGGTACACCACCATGTCCATCCTGGGCCACTACAACAACTTCTTCTTTGCTGCTCACCTGCTGGACATCGCCATGGGCTTCAAAACACTCCGCACCATCCTGTCTTCTGTCACACATAACGGCAAACAGGTGAGGATGAGGAGGATGCAGGTTTTTCTTCCAAGCAGCAGGGGTCACTGCAGAGTTAGTGGTAGGGGTTGGGTTCTAACCACTGCCTGTTTATTCCCTGATGTGCATCCACAAGCCAGTTTTATCACAGTTTCCATGCTGCTGCCCCACTGATGGCATCTTGGGTAACACAAGTTTCCAGCCTGTTGTGAGCTCTGCCAAATACTGAAGAAACTACCAATTATGTCTCATTTGCTTTAGATGGCAACACAAAAGATAATCATGATCTATTACTGTATCTGTGATCTACTGCTTGATTTTGAGCAGCGTATTTAATAAGATCAAAGAAACCAAAAACTTTGAACAGAACTCTGAGCTGCAGATTTTTGTGTATTTTTTCACAAGTATAAAGCTGCTTAAAAACTCCACTAGGTTGCCTGTATCCTCAGCTGGCAGTAGAGGCTGTAGTGGGCTCAGTGAAAAACTAATTTCAAAGGGTCCCTTTTGGCCTCGAACCTCACGATGCATGAGTTGAAATTGGTTCTATGGGTGTCCAATAGTCGTAACCACTTCATGCTAATTCCATTCCAGTTTTTGGGCAAAATACATGCAGTTTTTTGGTTGCATTGTAAATCTGTTATTTTCACCTACTGTAAAAATGGTGTATTAGAATATTCCAGCAAACTTGGGTTCCTTAATGAACTAGAGACCTGCAGGATTCAGAGGATGTATGACTTTCCTAGGAATATTGACAGTAAAGGGGTTTCTGAGCAATTTCCAGAACAGAAATGCTCACCATCCAGTCACCAAAAAAATGCAATTCATACTCCTCACACTACTGTGTGACAAATGGTATCAACCCAAAAATGCTTCAACAACTTATGAGACATAATTGAGCATGGGAATGGTCATCATTAATCAATTAAGCCCTTGTAGACTTTTAAAATTAATTTAAATAGGCATCCAGCCAAAACACAATATTTATTATATATATATTAAAAATGGACACACAGTGCTGAGTGTATATACTGTTTAACTGCTGTCTCCCCCTAAAATCCCCTGTCTCCGCCTAAAAAGGACAAATATGGTAGCATGGAGGGCGTGGGGTGGATGAGGCTGAGGCTTTTTTTAACAACCAGGTCCAAAGACACCAGAGCAAAACTGGGCAATGAATGTTTGGTGTGCTTTTGTTTTTGGCTAAGATATCAGCAACCTGTCTGCTATTTACCAAACACAAAACAACATGGGCATCTCATTTGATTTGTGTGTCTGGTCTCCCGACTGATCTTAGTTGCCTTTTAACTTTCATCTGATCGGTTTCTTTTCATTTTCTGCACTTGGGTTTCTTGTGTCACCTTGTGTGCAACATGTTGTGTTATCTTTACATCCAATATTTGCATCGCTCTCTCATTAGATAATTGGGAGAATAAAGGTATATTAAGCAGGATTTGTCAGTTGCGGTTTCTAAACACACTAGTCAAAGTTTGCCACTTGTCCCCAGTTAAGTTCAGTGAGCGAGAGAGATAGAGGAGTGGAGGTCAAGCGAGTTAGACTGAATAATCAAGAATAATTTCAAAAAGAAAGCAGTGAATCAGAGGAAGAAAATGTTACTGTCTGATTGTTTCTACATGGTTATGTTAAGCACAAATAAATACACCCACACCTGCGCACAACCCTACAGGCAGACACTTGAATGCGAAGCGAATATTTCATCCTGTTCGCTGCATCCTCAGTCTCCTCTGCTTGGGAGTGTGTGAGTGTGTGTATAGTTCAGCCCCACCATCAGTCACCCTTACCTGGTCACTGCATTTTTATAGTGTCCCGACCTCACATCCTGTGTGCTATTGGCTGGGGGCTACATGCTACCGCTCAAAGGTTGATGCTCAGAGGGGTCCGAACACAGAAAAATAACGAGAAAATAAGAAAGTACAGGAAGAGGGCAGGATTTCTACATATACAGACACCACCACGCACTTCTAGTGGATGATTGAGAGAGATTATTTTTCTATGAGTCTATTAATTGCTTTTTTTCTAGGAAAATCCTGCCTAGTATGCCTTTAAGGCAAAAGGAAGAGGAGATACAAGTGAGGAAAGCGAGGATACAGAAATCAGAATTTAGATGCAATCAGTCTCCTCTGACATTTGAGTTCAAATGCCTCAATTGCCTTCATTTGAGTCCCGATTCTGACTGTCAGGTCTTACAGGGATTCTCATGTCAGCTGAGCAGAGGCACTAATCACAATTTAATGTCACCTCATTCTCAGAGGGTGGAAATACATCCTCCCACGTGCAGCTGCCTGTGGGCAGATCAATCACGCTGTCAATTCATTCAATTTAGTCAATGCAATTCATTTCTTGTTCCATTGTTCTTGCTGTTTAGGTTGACAAGCAAATCAGTTCAGTATCTGCATCTGACTGTGGCTGAATAAGTTTTATGTCAGTATAACAGTGATTGGTTACTACACCAAACCCTCTTATCCTTTTCCAGTTGTTTGAACCTTTCCCTTCATGCTGCCTGCTCTTCTCTCGCTGCCGGCAATCCCATCATGTTTCTCATGAGGGTTTAACTGCCTTTTATAGAAAACAATTAGGAGCTGGGGGTTTTAACTCTGCTGCGTCGAGTGTGTTTTCACCTCACATAGATAAATGGACAGGAAGTTTGTAATAATGACATTTTACTGACTGCTGCTGCCTGTGTTTCTCTGAAGCTGGTGCTGACAGTGGGCCTGCTGGCAGTCGTGGTGTATCTCTACACTGTGGTGGCCTTCAACTTCTTCAGGAAGTTCTACAACAAGAGTGAGGATGAGGACGAGCCAGATATGAAGTGTGATGACATGATGACTGTAAGTATCAATCACGTTATTTTTAATTATAAACACCAAGACACCAGTACTCTGGCTTAAAGATGTCTGCACTCACCCTCCTCCCTCTGTGTTTGCACAGTGTTACCTGTTCCACATGTACGTCGGGGTGAGAGCAGGAGGGGGTATTGGGGACGAGATTGAGGACCCAGCTGGTGACCCCTATGAGCTCTACCGTATCCTTTTTGACATCACCTTCTTCTTCTTCGTCATTGTCATCCTCCTGGCCATCATCCAGGGTAAGCTCATTTACCTCCCTCTAATATTATTTCAGTAAATGTTACTGTATAAGTATTTGAATTAATCTGATCTCTAAATCGGTTTGAAGTCATCTGAGTACATCAACAGGAAAGCAAAGATACTGATACTCCTCACAGACATTGAAATCCTCCCCATCACTGTAGTATATTCACACTATACTCCATGCTATATTTTTAGGAAATGAAGTGAGAGGTGTAAGATTGTGGCTGCACTGATTACTCAGACACAGGATATATGATATACTCTGCAATATCTTTGTGGTCTCAGGTTTGATCATCGATGCCTTTGGAGAGCTGAGAGACCAGCAGGAACAAGTCAAAGAGGACATGGAGGTGAGAGTAAATGTAATTCTCACCTATGGGTGCCAACCTATGGAGAAATAAAGGAGGTCAGAGAAGCAGGGATGGATTGAGGTTGGGAGGTTTCGTCCTCTCAAGGAACATAATACGGCTTAGTGACCTTATTAATGTATAATATAAAAAAATACAAAAAAGTAACTTGTCAGCAAAAAAGTTTATTGAAAAAAATCTCTGCACACCTGAATGTGTGACAGGTGCATCGGAGGAAGAATCAACTCAAAGACGACTGCATTTTATGTTACATACCCCATAAGTTAAAAAAAAATCTTTTGTTTTTGAATTTTTTACATTTTGGGGGGTTTGGGGTTTGTAAGATAAAATGTAAAACAATGTCAGTAGAGAAGTAGTGGTAAAATAAAGAGGTTGAAGTTTCAATAGTTAACTTCACAAAAAATGGGGGGAAAAGTCATTTAACGACTGGAATCACTATGTAGATATGATTGTTGTTGAACTACAAGCAAGCTACTGCAAAATTTAGTTAAACCAGTAGTTTTATTACATGTATTTCACTGCTCCCCTACATTGCACATGTATGTTTATATATTGATCTATTACAAAGAAAAAAGAGAAATTAATTGTCTGCATGCACTCTTTTTTATTAAATGGCCATAATATACTCAGTCTGGTAAAATTTAGAAATAAGTCCCTTAACTTTAACATGTCTGTTAGAAAAGGCAATCCCTTTCTTTTCAGGACATCTTGAGTTCAGACATGTGGCCTATTTCTGTTTTTTGACTCTTTTGACTCTGTTGACTCTTCAGAGTCCTTTAAGCAGCAGTCATTCAGGTCAGATGAGGGCAGAGCACACTTTTTGGCATCTTTTTGGTTGTTATGAGATTTTAATGATGGGAAAATAAATATTTGGTTTATTTTGTGAATTGAGTGTAATGTTCCTGAAACACTTGACAAATTCTCCCTGAGGCCCAGGCGAGGGCAGAAAAAATCATGATTATCTTGGGAAAAAACTGTAAAATCAGTGTGCAAGTGCGCTGCTCTTATTCTCACTTCCAGAAAGACAGGGAGCTCAGAAGATGTTACACAACTGTTCAGAGGCTGAGTAGTACTAACCATGATAAGTTAATTGATATTTATGTGCAAAATCAGTGGAATGCCCCTTCAAAAATAATGCAAATGTCGTCTTGATTACTATGTTGCATAAAATGAAGCACAAAAGAGAGCATGTGCTCTAAATATCTTTTCATTTTCTGTCCTCAGACCAAATGTTTCATTTGTGGGATCGGTAATGACTACTTTGACACAACACCTCACGGCTTTGAGACTCACACCTTACAAGAGCACAATTTGGCCAACTACCTGTAAGTATCTCACTTTCCAGCATTTTATATAACCTTTAGAGGGGTAGTTTGGATTGTTTGTAGCGGAGCTGTATGAGCTGCATTGTCACTGTAGCTATTGTAGTTATTGTAGTAGCTACTGTAGATGATGGTTGACACAAAGCTAAGCAATGTACTGCTGTAGACCGGGTCAGCAGCAAAATGTACTTTAAACCCCTTAAATAAGGCCAACCTAAAACAGTTACATTATATATAACCAAGTATAGCTCTCTCCAAACCAGCCAGACTCCATTGGAAAAATCAGTAATTTTACCTTGCAGAGCACAAGAGTTGCTGGTCTACCGGTGTCTTGATCTGTTATCTGAACTGTATTGAACATTTTTTAGGTGGACCTTTCTTTAAGTGGTCGAAATCCTTTCTGTTTTTCCAAACTGTGTGCATGTCGACCACCATCTGCTGTAGGTAACACACTGACTGAATAAGTGCCTCATACAACCCCACTGAACTATCCCTTTAAATTAGCTTTTATTACATATATATTAATCATTATCGACATCTTTTGCCTCTTCTCTGTAATTTAACCACGTGATTGATGGCTTTATCACATTAGCACAGCCTCAGGGCCAAAGGCACTAATAGCCGCAGTGATCCAGAACGCTAGATCCCTTCAGGTATTCTTTCCATCTGTCTCTGTGTTTCCCCAGCACTCCCTGCTTATCCAGTGTTTCTGTATAATGCCCGTGACAATAGAAAGTCGCAGTCCATTTGCGCGCACAGTCAGCTGGCCGGAGGATATGAGAGCGACCTCATTATGTTGCTTCATTACTATTTAATGCCATGAACTTTATTGGAAAATAGGTTTGTGATGGCGTGCTCTCATACAGTATTCATCATGATTTGGCAAGCTGCGATGCCCTCAGAGATACAGCGGCCTGCTGCCATTTACACTTGATTTGTGAAACAACAGGTGATTTGTGAAGTTGACAGGGTGGTGTTACTTTGTTTGACATCTGCGTCAGAAATTGTCTCCCTAGTAACACAGAATGTGACATTTCCTGCCTTTTTTCTGCTCTTTGTTTTGTATTTTAACTGCCATCTGATGCTCAGGCAAATGAATGTGAAAGTTTTTTGGTCTGACATTTTTGTTTTGTCTCATTGGCCTTTTTCTAAAGGTTTTTCCTGATGTACCTTATCAACAAGGATGAGACAGAGCACACAGGCCAGGTACGGCATAACTCTACACTAATGACCTTTCTCTGAGGATCTCCAGCCAATCAAAAACAAACACAATTATAATCCTGTCACTGTCTGAGATACTGTATGTCTGTGATGAGGCCGAATGATTTAATAGAAATATTCAATTGCAAATTTTGTGACCAATATTGTTATTGAATTTAAATTATGACTGTTTCTCTTTATTAAACTACAGACCTGCATTTGTGATCTGTTTATGATTACATAAAGCCTCATTTCTGACCAAAGTACCTGCAGCTTTTGGTTCAGGAGCTACTTTTCAAGGCATTAAAAGGTTCCTTCAGCCCATGAAGATAGTCCGCTGACATATGAAATGGTTTTGGGTGTACTCTTAATTTTTGCGCACGACTATACAACAGTGATTATGCAAAATAAGCAATGGACAGACATCACTATTTGTATGACACTGCAACATCAGTATGCATGGATTTCACTCAAGTTCATTCTCAGCTTACAGTTAGTGCTCAATAAGGCTTGGACTTTGTCGCCGGCCCATCTGTCATATGCTTGTTTCCTCAAGGTTTATTTGTTGAAGCACAGTGATAAACAAATGGTTTGCAGCAGCAGCTGTTTAAAAGATGGTGGCAGTAATAAAATGCTAAAAAGAGTGATGTTTCCTCTTCTAAAAAGTGACTTTTACCAAATTTCACAGACAGACTGAGCATAATAACCAGGCACCAGCCACTTACTTTTAGTTGTTATTTGACTACTGCAGCTGAGTAAATCTGACATAGATGTGACATAAATCTGTCTCTAACAATGGCTGAAATGACTGATACTGTAATACCTAATTGTACTATAATGACAACTATAAGGGCAGTTTGCCAGCAAAGTCAATGGTCAACAACTTAAATGCCCTTTTTCAAATCACAATTTTGATTTAAAAATCATTAGTTGTACAGCCTTAGTCTCAGCTTATATTTGTATGCATGTACATACTGGTTAATGTCCAAGACATTAATTAATATATATTATAGACATTAATTATATATATTAGTTCATATAATTTTGAGTAAAACTCAGTGTCCATGTCTCTGTGTCTGACTGCAGGAGTCATATGTGTGGAAGATGTACCAGGAGCGCTGCTGGGATTTCTTCCCGGCTGGAGACTGCTTCCGCAAACAGTATGAAGACCAGCTTGGTTAGAGCAGACGTGTCCTCTTTACCTCTGTCCATATGAAGTGGGCTGCCGGAACATGTAGTCCTTCATACAGCTGCTGGACTACAACAACACACAGTCATCCCACCAATGTTTCAGACTGGCCCAAGGAGAGAAAACTACTTTTTTATCTGGAAAAAAAAGAGAAACGTCTCCTCCCCATGTCAGATGTACCCGTGTCACGGCCGGTACAGTGCCAGTCTGTGAGGAAACAGGAAATGACCTGTAACTTGCCCGGACATTTTGTTTTCTTTAGTTTTGGGACTCGTTCTTGACAGCGTGTTGCCTTTTACTCCACATAACCCCAAATCATTGCACAATTTTTTTTGTCTTTTTGAGAAACACTGGGTTGTGTGGGGTTATGGGACAATGTGTCAGTCATATTATGCACAAGAACCCAACTTCAATATTTTGAGAATGTTGAACTTGAGACTTAATGCCAAAAGAAAAATGGGGGAGGACAGTAGATTTACATAGTGCGCAAAAATGTGATATGAGAAAAGTTTTTCTTTCAGATGTTGTAACCTTGCATATTGAGATGAAGTTTTAGAATGAAGTGGCAAAAAGGTTTATTATATAGGATAAAAAATGCCTAAATTTTTTCATGAAGTGCCTTACAGTACTGTATCTACATTACAATGAAGCTATGCAAAACTTTTGTTTTTTCTTTATTGTATGTAAGTACAGTATTTTTCCTGGAGCAGTAACAAGTAGCTGTCCAGATACAGTATGTAGATTGTGGCTGAACTTTTTCATTTGAACATGGAGGAACAGCATTGGTTTGATTTGACTGATTTTTTTGCTGAATGCAGCATAACTGCAAATGTTCAAGGTACAAAGTGTAAAACGACACATCAGAATTTACTGAACAACTTCAAACAAGAACAAAAATGAAATTGCTATTGTATGGCCATTTGTATGTAGTAGCTTTGCTGATCTGTGCATTTCTTTTGATGGGAAAAAATAAAGAAATCAATGCAAGAAGTATTAATATTTATGTCATTCCTTGGGATCTGTGGACTCAGATTTAATACACTGAAAAAAATAAATCTGAACAGATGTAAATGCATTATCTCTGCCAGGCATAAGCTTGTCTGCAGCTAGTCTCGCATACTACTGATCCAATCAGACTATTTTCTTTTTTGTGCACATTCATGACTGTCTGCTGAAGGACCTGTGAGTCACATTTTTAAAAAATCCTTGGAAAACCTTTTTTTATGCCTCCACAGCGACGGCAGCCATGGCTACAGGCATTATGTTTTTGGTTCATTCCCTTCTTATGAACGCGTTATCTCAAGAATGCCTTGAGGGAAATTCTTCAAACTTTGCACAAATGACCAGTTGGACTCAAGAATGACAAAGGAATTATATCCATTTGCAGCCAGAAAATGTGAATCAATATAACTTTAAAATGATACCAGCACATTTGGAAAAAAAGAACAAAGCAGATCTCTCTTCATGTAAATAATATGGCATTTTAAAACAGGTTTCAACTTGCCTTACATAATAATATAATGCAAAACAATCTGGCAACACTTTATTTGATCATATTTGTGCATAAGACTGTCATTACACTGTCATTAACATGATATGACACCTGTCACCTGTCAAGGAAGTCAAGGAATTTATTCATGACACACTTATAGTGGTCTCATGGCAGCCAGAGTCAAACCAAACACACATGACAATTTAATATAATGTTAAAACATAAAATGTTTGATGATGTCAAGTTGTCATAACAAAGACATTACTGGCCTAATTAATGTTAACTTGTCATAACAAAGACATTGCCAACAATGGCAACTTTGCCTTAAAAATGACAACTGACAGAATGACACTTAATGACAACATTCATAAACACTCATAAAGACTCCTTCATGTTAACTATGTCATGACAGGTGTCACGGTTATGACAGAGTAATGACAGTCTTATGCATACCCCTTCAAACAAATGTTATCAAAAATTCATAACTTTTTAAAGTAGTAGTATAGTAATCAGCGTACAACCACAAAAAATTCATTTCAGCT
>JAJHUR010098554.1:0-13602 GCA_027495735.1 Lutjanus campechanus | reverse complement strand
TCACCTGTGTGCAAGACAGCAGCTGTTAGCGTGTAAAGGCAGATTTCAAACGGCTGTCAAAAATTCAGTTATTAAGACAAAAATCCAAAAATACACAAATTGCATCTAGACAGCATGGAGATGTTGGTCATTTGTTTTTAACAATGATTTATTGGCTCCATAAGTGAAAAACTGATGTTTAAAAATGCCATTTTTGCATTGACTCCAATTGTTCACATAAGAGCGAAATTCAAAATGCTGCAAAAAAAATTCAGTTTTTGAGATAAAATTCTGATATATTCCAAACTTCATCTACCATGACTCCAAAATCTTGTCATTTTTTCATGAACATTGATAATGTATTTAGCAAGAATTTGCAGTATATGTTTACAATACCGTTTACAGTCAAACATTTTGATGCACTGTAGGCTCAATTTTCGATAAATCAAAAATCTGTGTGGATCGTTTGTGTAGGACAGTCTGAAGATGCTCTGCAGCAAGGTGTGAGAGGAGATAGGTTTAATAAGTTTTACAGTTTTTGAAAAAAACAGAATGACGGACTTCATAATTTACAATAGGTTTAAATGTACAAAGGTTTCTTCAGGATTGGGGCTACATTTTGTTGAAGGTTGCAAATCTGTAGCACATATCGTTGATTTGTTATGAATTTTCAAAATTTTGAAGTTTAGAGGCTTGCTGTAGCGCCACCATCAGGACTATTGACCTGTTTTTGCAGCTGAGGCAATCTGGCATGGGACTGGACCTTTGTGCAAAATTTGGTCATTTTTCGCACAGAAGAAGAAGAAAGAAAGAAGAAGAAGAAGATTGAGGAAAACAATAGGGTCCTGGCTGCCCAGACAAATACTGTTATACTGGAAAATGTTATATGTACACAACTTTTCACCCCATAACACTATACTGTGGAACAGCAGATATATTTTGTACAAGAACAAATCCCTGTTTTGAGCAGATTGGTATGAGAGAAATATATGGTCTTTAACTGACTAAATGGGCGCTGATGGTAATCTTCTGAATTATGAACAATTCTGCTTGAAGCATAATTTCAACCCCCTAGAATCAGATTTCATTCATTTACACAAAGCGCTTCCCCAACAATTTGTGTTCCTAACAAAAAATATAATGGCACACCAAACCATAGAGCCACAACTGCCTTCATTGTCATTTCAAGGATTGTTTATCACGGACAAAAAATGGAATAATCATTTTATAAGGAACGGTCTCACTGAAAAATTATTCCCAGGCAGACAAAATAAGAATGACATTCTACACAAATTTGAGAAAAAAGCATTTGATAGACTAAGAACAATGTACCTAACATTCTCCATATCACCCAAAACAAAAGAAACACACTACAACATTATGAACAACATTTATCCCTCTAAGGAGCTGCTCAGGATACGTTTTAATTTTGATGATTTATGCTCACTTTGTGAGAAAGAGGTTGAAACTATAGGACCATGTCTTTTTCTCCAGCCAACTTGTACATACATTCTGGGTTGATGTCCACAATTGGATAAAAGAGAAAATCCCCATCTTTTCCAGATTGTATTTCTGTAAATGAAATAACATTTGGTATAATATTGAAAAACAAAAATGATTAACTCTGCTGTAATGTAATTCTGTCTCTCCAAATTTTCTATTCATAAGAACACAATTTTAAAAACATCTCCCAAATTTATTGCAAATTCAAATCGTACATGAAATCTCTGGAATTAGTAAAAGGTACAAAAGCATAAAAAATATATAAGTGTTTAAAAGAATTTCCCATTGAATTACGTAATGGCTGAAACAAAATTATTTTCCTCCTTTGCAAAAATATTCATCTCACTGCCCTTATCTTATTTATTATTTAATTTATTCATGATATATATATTTTCTCTTTTTCTAAACTAGTCTTGTTTAAAATTATATCTGTATTTATAATGATGGATTTATATGTGCTGTTCCCTCTGACAATCTCTTTATATTATTTGCAGAGGTGGGTAGAGTTGCCAAAAATAATTACTTGAGTAAGAGTAAGAAAGTATTTGGTGAAAAAACTACTCAAAGTAATTGCTGAGTAACTTCTGATTTATTATTGTTGTTATTGTTGTATAATAATCAGGGCATGGATGTAATCAAACAAACAAAAATATAAAATAGCAATGTGCAAATTCAGTTATTACCAAACAGTATCCCTTTAACTAAAACAATAATAAATTCATATATAAAATATAGAATTAATATAAATATCATATATCCTCACATCCCCTGTCTACAGTACAGTGTACCTCCAGGGTTCTCCAAGTTACATTTAAGACCTTTTTAATACCACTTAGAATGAAATTTAATGCCAACTTCAAGGCCATAATGAACAGTTCACCCCAAAATCAAAAATACATATTTTTCCTCCGGCCTGTAGTGCTGTTTATCCATTTAGATTGTTTTGGTGAGAGATGCAGAGTTTTGGAGATGTTGGTCAAAGAGATGTCTGCCTTCTCAGACTTCTGCTAGTTCCATTATACTGGTGAAAGGATAAAAAGCCCCACAGGCCAGAGGAAAAATATATATTCTGGATTTGGGGGTGAACGAAAGTGAGTGAGAGCAGTTACTTTATTAAGCTGACCTGAACATTGACGCACATGGTGCGAGACTGCTGCGCTCAGCTGCAGCCTCTGAGTACAAACGGAATGTAGAATCTGTTTAAAGCACCAAATGACTTGATTTAACGAATTTCGTTAGTTTAAAATATAATGACTAGTAAAATATCACTTTCATAAAGCTGTTCAGTCAGACAGAGACAAATCAAAGGCTGAACTTAGCATTTCATCCTCACATGCAGCCACGATCTGTATGCAGCCTGCACTGTTATTATGTTAATAATAATGTTGATTAATGTTGAAATGATGTTCTTCTGCCTAAGGTAAAAATAGTTTGAATATGAGGCCAGGGCTGCTCTGCCTCTTCTGGTTCCGAATCGCACGGGTTGTTTCTGCCATTGTTGTGGTCCGCTCATTCTTTCAACTCACCCAAAACGCCGGCCGGTGAGGCCAGAACTCACCCCTGGGAGGAGACATCATCCCGCCGGCTGTCCTTTTGGCCAGAATTCGCCCTGGTGAAAAACTGCAGCCAAAACTCAAAAACCGAAAAAATGGACAGCGTGTGTGAGAAAACATCCAGTATGGGATAAGATAATGTGTAACATTATATCAGCCTATTATAATTCCGTCTAGTCTGTCTTATTTACATTCAGGGTGCTTATGTTTAGTAGCCTACGCAGTAGGGTACGCTCCAGATGCAAAAATAATATAGGCCTATTGTTTAATTTTTCAGTAGTGCGGTCACACATGCTTCTTGTCACTCTGGACCAAACACCGCACCACTGGAGGGAGTCAACTGTGCAACTGTGCAATGTCTCCAACGGTCTGTCCCAAAAGCAGATGAGCTTCAATTATATCAGGAGGTAAAATGTATTGTGGATGTCGCTCCCTCTTCCTCTGTCACTGAGCGCATTTAAAGTTCGTGGGCAGCTTCTTGGAGACCATCTAGCACCACGTCAACTTCTATGTCCCTATCAGCTGAGAGTTGTGCCAAATCTTCGAGTAATCTCTCGAAACGAAACTGAAGATAGTAGGTTCGTTGTGATCAAAACTGTCCGCTAATGCTTTTAAATCAGCAGCAACAGCCCGCACAAAATGTAGAAATAAATAAATGTGGAAATAAATAAATAAATGTAGAAATAAATAAATAAATAAATAAATATATGTAGAAATAAATAAATGTAAAAATACAGAAATGGCCTTTTTTATTACCAAAATGCCCTTGGTTTTTCATTTATTTATTTATTTATTTATTTATTTATTTATTTATTTATTAATACTTGTGTCATTTTTGGTTCTCCATAAACCTCAAGTATATAAAGCAATATGGTTACACACTCCGGTACAGAAGGTGGCGGTATGCACCTATACACGGTCACGGTATCCCATTAAAACCAGAGAAGAAGAAGAAGAAGAAGAAGAAGAAGCTACATTCCAGTGATGCTAGCTACTTGCTGTAACAAGCTTGTGTATAGTGCTGTGAATAACTCTGTGGCGTACAGTCGCGTTCAAAGATTTGTTTGCATTAAATGGACGGAGCTTCATGGACTCTGTATGGTGTCAGAGTTAAAAGAAGCCTGAATGAACAGTGCGGATGGACTAATGTTATCGTGTTGTTGTCTAAATATGACGTTAGCATGAGCTTTACGTGGCTTTATAATGATAGTTAGTGGAGAAGCTAGTTTGTTTGGCTAACGTTCAGTTAGCCCTGTTGAACGGCTGTTGAGCAGTCGGGCATAAACTGTTAGCTTAATGGCGCTAATCAGCTAACGTGATTTGCTTGAAGTGAATCGGCTGAGATTAGTTGGTCAGCAGGATAAACTGACGTTAGTAGCTCGTCTGCTGCTGGATTAGCTGTTATTAACAGTACAGTGGATGTGAGACGACCCACTGTCGAGTTGTATCCGCGGTATGATTCATCTGGTTGTTTGATGGGGCTTTTAAGGATCATGATGCCGCCCAAGTTCCAGCTTTTGGCTGTTCTGGCATTTGGAGTATCGATGCTCTTCATTGAGAACCAGATCCAGAAACTGGAGGAGTCCAGAGCCAGACTCGGTAAGACCAAAACAAAGGTGTTTACAGCGATGAAATCTGCAGTGTTTCAGCAGCAAGTGGATAGTAAAGTAGAATCGCATCAATAAGAAAACAATCACCAAGCAGTAGAATATATATATTATATATGTATACACACACATATACATAAAGGATTATTGATCAAATTCTTTAATGACTGATAAATCAATCATCAGTTAGTTGTTATCATCCCTGAAGCAGACTCAAGAAATGTACACCCTTGTAAATAGGAAAATATTGATATTGCACAGCTGTAATAACAGCACATCAGAGTGAGATACTGACATTGCACAGCATGAGATGAAGTAAAATTAAAACTGAGTCGCTGTTTATATTACCTTTGTAAGAACAGATTATTGCATTGTTATGGTGTTCATGTAAAGTGCTGTTTGAGTCTTTAAAATAATGAATATTGTAGTGGAAAATGTTTGTACAGGACAAGTTGCACCGTTGGCATGAACTTCCATACCTAATTTTCTGTCCATACCCCTAAAAGAAAATTGACACAGCAAATTTTAGAAAAGGCATGTAAGCATTTATTCAAAACTTAAGAAACAGGAATTCTTCCTTCCAGGAAGTCTGGTTTGATGCAGCTGTATTGTCGTCTGGATGGAAACAGTAAAGGGCTTACACACGCACTGTGCAAAAATAGTGTGAAAATTTCTCATACAGTAAATCAGAAGAAATACAAGAGAATTATGATGCCACGACACAACAGGGAGAAGGCAATGAAAAACAGGATTCTCCAGGGAAAATCAGGAGTGTTGGAAATCATGGGAGCTTTTCACACACAGTTAATTATGATGGATTTCTGCAATGTTAACAGAATTAAGTTTGAGCATTTGAGTTTTGCATGCATATAAATGATACATGACTCCTACATTTGTTTTGTTTTCTTTTTTTGTTTTTTTTGTTTTTGTGAAATATTTCGATGCAATTGCAAATATTTTTGAACAACAACTGTTTAACTGCCTAAAATATATAACAGGGTGCAAAAACAACTTTTTTGTGTACTGGCCAAATGGTTAGTGAATATTCACACTTTATCAGCTTCTCATTATATCACCATTGTGTTCTGGCTGGTGAGTGAAGCCAATTTACCAGCCACTTGCTTATTTTACCAGCAGTTGGCTGGTGCTCATTTTTTGTCCTGATTTTAAACATGAATAACTTTGTTTTTCTCCCTTATACATCCTCATCAGCACACATATCCTGCATGGCAGATGGATCAGTTTTGTAAAGAAATGAAAGAGACAAATTAGCAATTGTGTCTACGCTAGTTTTATAAATCAGCTAAGGTTTGGCATACTGTTGTACTTGTACTACTGTTGTAGACATCAGTGAATACATCACTGGGTGGGCGATTTGTATACCTCAAAACAAGTACAAATTTGATGTAAGAGAAATGAGATACAGTACTGTATCGTGCTTTTAGAGAATACATTTTTCTGTTTAATTATAAAATAGGAAGCAGTAACTACTGCCTGACTATTTTCTATATAATGCCTTTAAATTAGCTTTAGTGTGTGCTATTCTGAACAAAAATGCTGAGTTCTCCTTGCAGTGCCTACATGGGCCAGGATGCAAACTTCTGATGCCCACGCCCATGTTACTGAGTATCACCACCCTAGCCTGTGGCTATTACTTTGTTGGCTGAAACATATTGTTAGGCCACAATAATACTCATGTAGCACACCACCTGTCTACCAGGAGGTGGAGACTAGAGATCAAAGCTGAAACAGCCTGTAGTTGTGAGGGAGCAGGAAGAACAACTCAGCAAAGCACACAAAGCAGTGATGTCAGAGACCAAATGAGTGCATGTGGAAGAATAAAAATCTACAGCTATATTTTCTGGCAAAAATAATCACTCCTTGCTGTACAATATATTGCTTTAAAATGTCATTCAAACAAACCGTGCAAACAATTTTTTGCACCCAAGTCCAGACATATCGAGACATATAAAGCCCAAGATAATGCTCATGCTTGTACCTGTATTGACTTATTTAACTGACTTCAAACCAAAAATGTAGCTTTTCATCTTCATTTGGAATCATAGAAGTGGAATTAATCAGTTGTTTATCGACTGTTAATCACCAGCTATTTTGAAACTGAATATCTTTGGGTTGTGGACATTCAAGGATGTCACCTTGGCTTTGGGGAACGATGATCAATATTTTTCACCACTTTTTGGACATTTTATGGACCAAAATGGGGCTGCAACTAAGGATTATTTTCATTATCGATTGATCTGCCGATCACGTGGACATATGTTTGTTTGCTCCATGTTTGAACCTATTTTTCAAGTCTTTCCTGTAACAGTTATTTTCATTACCGATTATTCGGGGTTTTTTTTCTTCCATTAATCAGTTAGTTATTTGATCTATAAAATGTCAGAAAATGGTGAAAAATATTGATCAGAGTTCAAGATAACACCTTGTTTTGTCCACAACCCAAATATATTCCATTTACAGTCAAAGAAACCAGAAAATATTCACATTTAAGAAGCTGAAATCAGAGAATATTGACATGTTTTTCTTAGATTACTCTAAATGATTCATCGATTATCAGAATAGTTCATTTAATAATTTAGTTAATTTAAAAATCGATTCATAATCAATTCATCATTGCACCTCTAGACCAAACAAGCAATTGATTACTTGAGGAAATAATCAAGAGATTAATCAATAATAATCATTTGTTGCAGGTCTAAATTATTGTGGCCAAATTTACTTCAAGTGAATTTGCTTTCCATGTGCTGACTGCTGGCTGGGCACTTATGAGACTGGCAGCCCTTCCAGTCCAAATCAGTGATACACGCAGGTTCAGTCGATTGAGGCAGACACCAGTCTAGAATTTAGAGCACTGGGCCTGAACCATTGACTGACACTCAAATGTTGCTCATGGGAAAAAAATCAGCGGTGTTCTCACCGGGTATGTGCGCCATCTTGAAAGTTTGAAAAATGCTTCATATTTTGAAGGTTGGCAATATGCTTGAACATCCTACTTGTAAATGCTTGATTTTCAACATAATCTGGTGTTTAATCTACACAATCACTCATATAAAACTAAAACCTTTTAGGCTAATACTTGAAATGAAACGATCCTGGCATCATATTTGCCATTCATTTATAGATTTGTTGATCCTTTGCTCTGGAAATTAGCAAGCATTAAATAATCATGATCAAAGCATCTGGTCAAGCTGGTCAAATAAGCAAGTGAAAGCAACAGTATACATCGATTGCTGTGGTTGTAAAGGAATTTCCAATTGCATCTACAGAAGAGCTGCACTGCTCATGGCAAAAAGAAGTCATATTTTGATTATTTTCGATTGAAAGTGGGATGTGTGATACAATTAGTGGGAATTTATGCATTAAAATTTTCATTTTGAATCAAAAGGACTATTAAAATCTTGATGGTGTGACATTTGTTGAGGGCTGTACCAAACAAACATGTTTTCTTTCATCTGAAGAAAAAGATATTAGGGCCAGAGCATCTATGCAGCACTACAGTACTTCATTAAAATGCCGTTTTTAAAAAAAAGCGATTTGGTTCTGGTTCTGCAGTTTGGATATTGAATTTGGCAATATTACGATTTTGATAATATTGTGATTAATCGAGCAGCCCTAATTTATAGTAACAATTGAGATGTGATGATAAAGGCTTTGAGAGTCTGTAAGTTTCTGGTTTGGGTACCCTGAAAGTGCTTGAATTTTATTCTTAAAAAACTTTACAAACCCTGTGTCCACTATAATAAAAAAAAAAAAATCGGCTAATGTTGGCAAACTGCACAATAGCAGTTGTTAGAAGTAGACATCTACTGGATAGAAAAAAAGTCCAGTTTTGTATCATAACAGCTGCCATATTTCAGCTCAGTGAAGCTGAATGTTGGTGGAATGAGGTATGTCAGTGCATAATATGCTTCATAACAAGAAAAAATCCTAAAATGCTGAGCACTAACTAACCCTCTGCTGCTGTATACAGGCTACTGTATAATGTCTTTAATAAGAAAGAAATTAGTTGGGGTCAAGAGATGATCCGTCTGCCTTCAGTGCTGCAGACACATACTTCTCGCTCCTCACGGTGTCAGACGCTGACGGCTGCCTCGCCAGCAGGATGCCTGCGTTACATTGAGCGACACACAGCCAGTCCAAGACATGCTCGCAAGGCCTTTCCTGTAATTGGTTTTAATTAACATTGCAGAGGAGAAAAGAAGTGGGAGAAAACACTTTTAATTATGCCTCCTGTCAATATTATCATCAAAAGCTTAATTAGTTGTTTCAATGTTATTGTGTTGTGAAGGTCTGTGTTGTTTTCTCTAATTAAAGAATGCTAACCTGCCTCGCTGCCCTTACATTTTAAACGACTTGTTCATTTGTACGACTGATGTACCTTTGTCTTTGTCTTCATTGTTGTGTTGGTGGCCTCCCACCTGCTGTGCGTGCTGCCAGATGAGAATAATAAGCATCTACTAACTTTGGCTCATTAAAATCCAGAGCCAGACAGTTCATCATAATATGAACCGAAGATTATATTGATTCAGTTTGGCATTCGTTAAGGAACTCATGTTTATTTATTAATGGTAAATCTCATATCTTCTGCCCGTACAGAACGCACCATCGCCAGACACGAGGTGGCTGAAGTAGAGCAGCGTCACAGTGAAGACGTTGGGCGGGAAGTGTCACCACTGGCGGACAAGGACGACATGGTCATCATCTACAACAGAGTGCCCAAGACGGCCAGCACATCCTTCACTAACATCGCCTACGACCTGTGTGGGAAGAACCGCTTCCATGTCCTGCACATCAACACAACCAAAAACAATCCTGTCCTGTCTCTACAAGATCAGGTGAGACCGTTCACCATTATCCTCTTTAGATGTTGTGTTGAGAATGAAAATGAAAATCACAGGCTAGGACTGCAACCAACTAGTATTTTTACTGTAATTTACTTGGCTGATCATTTTCTCGATTAGTCGTTTAGTCAGAATATTGTGAAAAATGCTTATCACAATTTCTCAGAGCTCAAAGTGATGTCTTCAAATTGCTTCTTTCGTGCAACCAGCAGTCCAAAACCCAAAGATTCTTTATTTACTGTCATAACTGACAAAGAAAAGCAGCAGATCCTCACATTTAAGAAGCCGGAACCAGCAAATGTTTGACATTTTTTGCTTGAAAAATGACTGAAACAAATAAAAGATCATCAATATAGCCGGCAACTAATTTTCTTTTGATCGATTAATTGACTTATCATCACTCCTGTATCATAAGAATGTCAAAATCCTATGAGGTCAGAAGTTTTTACAGCATTTAACTAATTTAACAATAAATATTGAACTTTTTTTTAAAGCAGTTAATGAAAGCTGTTAGACAGAAACATGACTCAACCTCTCACATGAGCGCATTGCTGTCATAATACTAACAATACTGTACTTAACACAACAAAGAAACAAATATAGAAGAGTCTTTTGTTGGTATAACAGATGCTCATCTTATGACAGGCTTGTGGGCACTTTGATCATCACAACCAAAAAAATCTGGGATTAAAAATAGTCCTCTGCTGTGGACAGAGTTCTCCTGGTTGTACCATGAAACGTTTTCACATGAGTGTGGCTTTAATACTCAGAGTTTTACTTTGAGTCCCGCTCTGTTAACAGCCTTAACTCACATCTGTTCAGTGTTGAACTTCATCAGTTGTGCTTTTTTGAGCTTCGGACTGTAAATTCTGTTTCTGCAATGCTCTGGATGGCGTCTGCTTTTCGTTCAGATCTGTCAGTGAGTTATGCAGAAGAATATGCGCGGTTAAGGGATGGAAGATAGATTGTGCTGCACTTTTTCTACTTTCTATCAGATGCTGCAGTTTCTCCACAGCTACGAGGTCAGCAAACAAACAGATACTATTTTTAGCTGTTTTAAGAGGTTTTGGTGCACAAGAAGTTTCCCAGATAGAAGGCTTTCATTAACTGAAGGTCAAGTTTTCAGTTGTAGATTACAGACAGATCATCATCAAGAGGGTGAACGCGTTAGCCTCTGTGTGGACATAAGCGTACCCCCGATTTGTTGGGACTGCGCAGACTTGTCTGTTGACACTACGTCAATCCTGCCGACGGCGATTGGCTGTGCACGTGATGAATGCTGACACCAGGAACAGAACTATTGCTGTGTTCGAGACGATGTCAGAGGTTGGAATTTCCCAGTCGAAATTTCCAACGTCCAGATGCGCAGCACCAAAAGTAAAAAAAAAAAACATGGCTGACCCTGAAAATGGATTACTAAATTCATCACCTACTATTTTGATAATCAGTTAATTGGTTTGAGTCAAAAGTCAAAATTCTCTGATTTCATCGTCTTATATGTGGATATTTTCTGGTTTCTTTACTTTCCTCTCTGACAGTACACTGAATATTTTTGAGTTGTGGACAAAACAAGACATTGGAGGACGTCATCTTGGACTTAGATCAACATTTTTACCACCATTTTCTGGACAAGACGTTTGAGGACATGTTTCGGCATTGGGAAACACTGATCAACATTTTCCTCACTCTTCTGAAACTTTAAATAACTATTGATCGATTAATCGAGAAAATAATCCACAGATTAATTGACTATGAAAATAATCATTAGTTGCAGCCCTGACGCATTCTGACGTCAGTTTACATGCGGAACAGGTTTATTCTGTATGATGATATGTATTATTAGTCGGGGTAGATGGATTTTCCCTGAGTTCACAAGTAGGAATCACGACTTTGAGTGACATTTTATTGGAGTAGGAGATGGGAAAAATTCCGACCTTCGATGTTGTCTGGAACGCAGCCTAAGATGCGCGCAGACGATTCATGCATGAGGCCCGTTGTCCTGCTCCGCTGTCACAAAGTTGGTGGACAATGTAGAAAAAGAACCACAAGTCCTACACTGCTCATCCAACGTGGATCGGAACAACCTCAGCGCGACTGCACTGCAGATGGAAACAAAAGTTAATGAGCAGTAACTTAAGCATCTTTCCATCTCCTCAGCGTGCTTGTTTTCACAATTAGCATCATAAAAAATGATGATATTTTTGGTTAGAGACTGAAAGCTGGCTGAGTGTGTGTTTCAGTTTCAACAAACCACACACTTGGTGGTAGAAGTTTAGGGAATCATTACGGGAGAATATTGTTTGAGCTGGGGTTAGTCAGTACTTTGTGTATTCGACTGTATGCATGTTTTAAAAGCTCTGGAAAATCTGCGTGGCATCAGCACATATTACATCCTGTTATACACTGGCTGCATTTATGCTGCTGCCAGTGCATCTTAGGACACAGTGTAAATGCCTTAAAGCTATGTTGGGGTTATTTTTGGCAGCTAGTGGCAAGGTAATATCCTGTCTGCCATCTCACAACAGGCTGCCCCCCCCCCCCCCCCCCCCCCCCCTCTCCCCCCCCTCCCCCCCCCCCCCACATCAAGCCGTGTTTCCACTGCTCAGGATGAAACAGAGATGAAGAGGAAGAATCAGTCTACTGAACTCATTTCTACACCAGGAACGTTCAAATTTACATCCAGTAATAGCATTTAGCTTAGCCAAAACCGGTCAGTCTGTTTGACTTTGTCATATTTTTTTTACTTTGTCAGACCGCAGAGTGCGTGTCAAAGATAACAGTCATAAATGGAGGTGGTGTGCTGGTCTGTGTGAAGGCTGTTCACAACGAGGGGAGCAGCAGGAGTTCTGTTTGATGTTTACTGGTGACATTTTCTACTAGTCACATGTATGTAAGACAGCTGTTGAAACATGTCGACCCTCTTTTGATGTAAGAATTACAGCATTAAAACACCGTCTAAATTGAAGTGGTGGGGATTTGGTTTTATACTGTTGACCAGGGGTGTAAATTTCCATGGTAGATGAGGAGGACAAAATCCTTGTTTTTGCCCTCCCCTCCGCCGGTTCGACTCCTGCCTGCGGCCCATTCGCTGCGTGTCATCCCCTCTTTCTCTACCCTCTTTCCTGTCAGATCTCCAGCTGCCACCTATCAAATCTTAAAAAGAGTATTCTGTTCTATGCATGTGAAATTTAAAAAACAATTCTATGAAAATCTCTGCATGTTCCACTAAGATAACATTTATTAATTGGTCATGCAGAGAAGTAAGCAGCTATACTTTTAGCTATAGATTTAAATCTGTGCCAGTGTGATCTTTTTGCTCTTGTCTCCTTTAAGCCCACCAGGTAAAACTGTTAATTAAAACATAAAGCTATGAATGCACATTTATTGTCTGTTTAGCATTAACATATATAAACTGCATACAAAAATGTAATTTCTACATGCTTATCATGCTCTATGTCATTGCAATTAAACCGTACTATGCAGCTACCAAACTGATGCAGCATCAGGTCTGTTTGCTGGCAGGCTAAAACTCATATTTTGATTTAGAAGAGAATTTATTTCTAATTAAAGTAATATTCTAAGATATGTCTCATTGTAAACTCTAATCTCTTAAATTTTGATATCAAATGAGTACTATTCTCTGGTTCCCAAAATTACTTAAGGTTTTTTTGGAACTTTTTCTGGAATCAGCGGGCACATGTTACACATTTGCTTCAATAACTCAGCATCTACAAATCTTATTGGCTTACAATAAAAAAAAAAGTCAGTTACTTAATAAACTTGATCACTTGAAGAAACCTCACACAGCAAAAAATGCTGAGTTCTAAAATCTCAGAACTCAGAATCTGCAAGTGGGCGTAACAGGGATGTTTAAACTCTCTATAAATTGTTTTAGTCATTTTTCAAGCAAAAAACATACGCTTTTCTTTTGTCATTTATGATGGTAAATAAAGAAACTTTGGGTTTTAGACTGTTGGTTTGACAAAAGATGGTTAAAATGGGTTAAAAAAAATCATATAATCTATATTTTCATGAAGTATTGGGCAGTAAAGTATTCTGGTCTTTTTCATAAAGATGCAAATACAACATAATGTGTAA
>JAJHUR010098552.1:0-15413 GCA_027495735.1 Lutjanus campechanus | reverse complement strand
ACCAAAATGTGGATGGACAGCAGACTTGAATATCTGCACAAACAAGCAAACATACCTTGAAAAAATACAGCAGTTTCTTCTGCAACACCTGTCCAAGCATGTGAGGAGCAAGCAGCCTCCAGAATTTCATTACAGTGAGATTAGACAGGGTTGTTTTTTTTCTGTTTTGTTTAGACCATGTCAAATTCAGCTTGAGGTTGAAACAGAACCCATGCTTTATGTTTTGTGGTGGCTTAAGTCTGTGACTCATCAAAATAATAACCTTTATTTTAGGGGAAACTGATAACACTGGAAATCAAACAATGCTGTTTCCTTCAACCCTGATCCCCAAAAAAAGCTGAGATGCTGGGTATTAAGAGGCATCCTCAAAAGGGTCAGTCATTCACAAGCAAGGGTGGGGTGAGTAGTCCAAAAGTTTGAGAACAATGGTTCTCAACACATAATTGGAAGGGAATTATTTCACCATCTTAAATATCTTTAAAAAATCCAGAGGAATCTGTGTTCAGGGGAAAAGCCAAAAACATTAACTGCCCATGACCTTCAATCCCTCAGGCAACACACCATTTAAAACTGATTGTATAAAAGGATATTAATACATACGTTCAGGAAAACTTTTGTCAGTCAACACAGTTTATCTCTGCATACACAAATGAAAACAGTCTGACGTGTCCACATTTCAAACTGTCTTTGGAACTCGCAGTAATCATGCCATGTCCTCAGGAATGTCACAGTTTGGTTCAGAGGAGGACCCAGAAATGCAGACAGGACACACGTGGTAAATGAAGAAAAGGTGACTTTAGGGAACGTACAGCTGGTGGAACTAAAGATGGCAAGGCAGCAGACAAAAATAACAAAAGGTGCTTGGGATATCAGGTGAAAGTAAACTCAACAGTCCAACAAAGGGTAGAAAATGAGAGTCCCCACACCACGGGTTATAATCGAGAACAAAAATGAGGAATACAGGGTAGCAGACACAGAAGAGCAACGACGAAGTGACGCAGAAACAGAGATGAGGTGAGGATTAAATAGGCAAGGAATTAATCAGGCACAGGTGAACACAGGTTTCGGAGCAACATATGCTGCCATCAAGACAACGTCTTTTTCAGGGACGTCCCTGCTTATTTCAGCAAGACGACGCCAAGACACATTCTGCACGTGTTACGAGAGCGTGGCTTCATCGTTCCTCACTTCTCACGCACTTACTGAGCGATTTCTTAAAAGAAAAGGTGACACAACACGGCGGTAAACACGCCCCTGTTGCAGGTATGAAATACAGAATGAGTACACCTTGGTTGTCTTTAATTGTCGTCTTTACTAAAACACTTAGACACTTGAATATTAGTCAAGATTGAAGATACTGAAGGTGATTTAATTTTCTAATGTGATATTAAACTAATGGTCTAATTGATAATGATTCACCCATCATCATGGTACAGTAAGTAATAATTTACTGATGACAGGTGGAGCACGTTGCCCGGCAGCAGGTCGTGCTTTATATCATCTTTATCTCTTCTTACAGCTTCATCATTTATCTCTCTTATTCACAACAGTTTGGTGTAATTGGGTGAGACTTAATTGCTCTACTGCCCTTTGGCTCAGGTTGAAATGGGTGTAATTAGCCCGAGGTCACTTTCAAAATGGGTCTTTATTAGTTTATGTACATCAGATTTGGGTAACAGAGGCATGGCTCCACTTCAGAACAGTCCAACCATGATCTTTTTATTTAGAGATGCCGCATAATTCAACCTCGCTACACAATCACGGCATCATAATTAAAATTGAAGGGCAGTTCTCTATCGTATAAAGAACTCTGCATTCTGTTACATGTGCTGTAGACACGGGGGTCAGGTGATGTGGATAATTATAGGACAAACTACCTGTGATTTGGCTGCACACAGTATTCCAGCACCTGTGGGCCCACTGCTCATTTCAATTCCAGGGATTCTACATGCTAACTGGTATGGAAGAGATGTGATGTTGGTGTGAAAGCGCAGGATTTGTCAGTCGCTGTAAGGGTGTGTTTTCCGAATGTAGAAGTGGTGCACTCAAGAGAAAGCTGTAAGTCGATGGAAAGACATGGCTGACAGTAATATAAAAATGTGTCCATCTGAGTTGAAAATATTTGAACCTGAGCAAAAACCTCTTCATATCCTGACACTGTAGGACTTTATTTTAATAAAAGAGGCGGTAAGAGGAAGACCTGGAGTTCCTTTATTTTAAGATCAGTCTGAGTTTAGGTAGAAATCACTGGTCAGTAGTCTGTGTTTCTTATCCAGACAGTTCTCACCAGATGGTGTAAGAACTAGACCTGACGTAGTATAAAGAGTGAAAAAATCACTGGTTGGAGTTTATGGGTGGGTCAAGGGAGTAGGCCACAGTTTGCATCCTGTGCAAAACCGAAAGTCAGTGTTTATTTTTACTCAAACCACAATTTTTTCCTAAACCTATGAAACTAGTTTGATGCCTAAACCTAAACTTTCAAACCAAACCATTTCACAATGTTAACCATGACCAAGGTCACCCGACTCCATACAAGTTAATAAGGACTGGTATAACCACTGCATTTGAAAGTAAATCAGAATCAGAAATATAGCAGAGAGCAATTATAAGAGAGAAAGAAAATAGGTATGTAAAAATATGTACAATCTACAGCAATATAGACAGAGACAATATGGCAATAACAGAACAAAATATATACAATATGAGTACGGATATGGAAGATATGTGCCTTATTTTTCAAAACAGCAATATGTGGATATAGAGCAGTAGTATACAGAGAAAAATAGAAGATGAAATATGAGAATACTGTAGAAAATGTGCATCATGATACCAAAGTAATTATTTATATATCAGTGTAAATAGGAATGCTGTGCACTGCTGTGTTATTTGTATCCAGATTGAAGAGACAAGGTAGCTTATTGAAAAATGTCACTTAACCAGTTAAATGTCACTGAGATCCAAATAATGACTCTTGTTAATAAATTCAGATAATGACAAAATGGCACTGAAAATGTATACTGTGATGATGTTGAGACACTGTGTACAAAAATCTCACTTATAAAATATCGAAATCATCACACATGCACAAATAATCACAGCATCGCTGGCGCTGGCCTTTGACCTCAGAGGGTTAAGTCATTATTCTGACATATTAAGTCATTATTTTAAGGTACTCAGTCTTTATTTTCAGAATATTTATCAATATTTTGAAATACTGACTCAATATTTTAAGATATGGGAGACGAGGGGCAACTGCAACATTAAAAAAATCCTTCATAACTCACAGACTACTTGAAATACAGTAGCCATCTTTTGATATGAGAAACATACAGTATATGTGCACTAATTAATAATACAATTGCTATATTTTTTACCAATATGGACAAGACTGTAGTATTAAATTACATACAAGTAGTCAGAGTGGTGGGGGCAATTGTTACAGTGGTTGGGAGCAGTTGAACCACTGAAAAAAATAAGTAATATTAACCCACAGTTTCTCAAATAAAAGCACACATCAAAGCAATAACATCACTGCTGTAGCATCTAATAATGTGGTTTGAATTTTTTTAAATTATTTGAATTTACCAATAAAATAACAACAAAAACATGAACAGTGTGCACCATTTAGTACATTATTATGTGGACTCCAGTGTCCCTGATAGAAGCAAATTCTAATTTAATTAAATTTAAAAGAATGATAAAAAAGAAATGGAGGAAATGAATGTGAACTAGTTCATATTTAGGACTGTGAACTACCGTGAGTGTGAAGTGTTTTGGGACTGTGCTAAGTGTGAACTTGCCCAGTACTGATTGAGGATAATTATTTCCTCAAACTCGCAAACAAGGAAAGGTAATATAATTTTTTTTCTTTATTTTCCGAAGAAGAACCCTCAGAGGTTCTTGGTCTATTCAGTCTCTTGTGCATGTAGCAAAAAACATGCCAGTGGAGCTTAACATTTCCTTAAAACATCGATGCTGACGTCTTTTTTTGTCTTTTGTCCTTCCTCAAAGCGTGACTACAATCATGTATTTACGAGGCGTGCAGGTGCACAGCAGACCACACAGATAGCCACAAGAGGAAAGTGTCAGAGACCAAGGCTTAGACACTCACAAAATGCAATCCAATATGCAAGAATTACAACTGTTGTATAATGCATCAAAATGACTACGACCCTTGAAGGTCACCTGTGTTGTATTAGGTCACTGCCCTGCTGTCTTTTTTTCTGATTTATACATTAAAAGTGCGGGACAAATCCAGAGTAGTATTTCAAAGCGGCTTGCACTCTCTCTTCCTCTCAAAACTCTCACGCTGACGTCAAAACACCCAAAAAGACCTGTTCTTTTGGGTCAGGGGCAGCCTTTTGAATCCACTCTCACATATCCTGTGATTGAAAAATGAAATGTCTGAGGAGTGAGTGCGAGTGTAACTGCAGGCCAGATAAAGCGTGTCCCCATTTCTTCAACAGCGATATCAGTGCATATGGAAGTCTTCGGGGGTAAAGGTTATCATCAAATCCTCCTTCAGCGCAGGACGATGACAGTCTACAGTCTGGCTGTCCTTTTAAAAACCTCTAATACCTGATAATATCCCGTCCTCTTTTTAAAAGAGGGCTATAGCAGCGGGTGTACTTCAGGATATTTTATCGAAACACAAAGGAGGATGGGAGGAATACTCAGCAGGGGAGTCAAAGCGAAGGAAAAATCCGGATCAATCCTGATTTTATAAATATATATCTTACTCTTAATAGAGTGTGCAAGGGGGAAAAAAAAAGTGTTTCAGACTCGTGACGTGACTCTGAATTTAAGGTGGTGTCCTTCTCACGCCCCGGAGGTGGTGTGTACTTCCCGGATGATGAATGACCTATTCAAAACACCAAATGATGTGGATTGACTGTAAAATCATTCTCCGGTCTAAAATGTTGTTACTCAAAGTGTTTTCGCTTTTCATCTGACAGCGGGGAGAGAAAAAGGTCAGGAGGAAGGAGAAGCAGATCAGAGCGGTGTACAAAAGGAGACAAACCCTCTCAGGAAAGACAGGAAACAGCATTCATGACAGGATGCCAGAAGAGACTATCGCATGTTTTGAAATGCAGCAGGCTAGTACGGCTATATTTCCACTGGCGTCATGGCGCCTAGAAAGATGCTCTATCTGGGGGTGGGCGATATGGTAAAAAAAACTTATTCTGCCACGGTGTATTTAATTTTCAATCATGGTAATGGTATGTGTCATGGTTCTGTTCACCCCCAAATCAAAAATACATATTTTCCTCCCAGTCTGCAGTGCTATTAAAGGGATAGTTCACCCAAAAATGAAAATTCAGTCATTATATAGTCACCCTTATTGCCAGTTGAAGGTTGGGTTGATTTTTTTCAGTCCATAAGAGTTTCACAGGAAAACAGTGTTGCAGAATCTCCAAAACAATGGAAGTGAATGGTGACCAGTTTTCAAATGGAAAAAGAAAACACAAAATGCCTCCATACAGCTCGTCTGGTGTAATCCAAGTCTCCTAAAGCCCAGACATGCCAAGTAGACTTGAAAGACGTCATTTACGGCATGTTTTTTAGCCTAAAAACTCACTGTAGATCCTTCGCTTGGAGCCACGCTCAAATGCATGTGCACGCCGTCTGAATTGGGTGTGTGTGGTGCGACAGTGTGCGCACACAAGTGACCAGCATGTTGGGGCTTTAGACGACTTGTTTAGACGAAGGGTTGTTTTTTTTTTACCATTTGAAAACTGGTCCTCATTCACTTACATTGTTGGATTTTCTGTGAAACTCCAGCAGTGTTTTATGGACTAAAAAACTAAATCGGCATTAAGGTGAGGGGATAATGGTTGGATTTTCATTTTTGGGTGAGCTATCCCTTTAATCCATCTAGGATTTTTTTTTGGCGTGAGTTGTAGAGTTTTGGAGATTTGGGCTGTAAAGTTGAGATCTTCTCAAGATTTGAAATTTGTGTTAGACCCATAATGCACTATGAATTATGTCTAAGCATGGGAAAGAGTGGAAATGATGGTAAGTCTTATGCGGTATAGTATGGAGGTGAAATTATTTATGAAGTGGTATTCAAACATGATATGTTAAAGAGGGTTAAATATAAGGTATAGTTATATATGTGTGGTATGTCTGTGTTCTTATGTTTTACGCCCTCCCTCGGGTCGGCTGTACTATTACATAAATGTTAATTTGATAAAGGGATCAGTTGCACCTGAGCACATGTGACCTGGAGAGACAAGACGACCTTACAAATCACAGAAGACAGCTGAATTATAGATTACCTTTTTGTTGTTTTGAAAGTTAACTCAAGAATTCCTTCAGCGATATCAGCGATATTGCCTGTCATCAACCCTGCTCGATCAGTTTTCTGCAGCAGAATCTACCAGAACTACTTTAGAATGTACCCAAACTATTTTCATTTCTATTAGAAAGAAAGCGGTTCCTGCATGGTACTGCTCACCACAACATCTGTTGATTATTTTGAGTAACTGGGTCATGATTTTTGTAAAGAGACGTTGATGTTGAATTTTTCAAATGTAGTTTTTGATGCTTGGAGCACCACAAGCTGAGTGCCTTTTATTCCCATTATATCGGAGAGAAGGCAGACATCTCTACAGCAGGTATCTCCAAACCTCTGCAACTCACAGCGAAAAAAAAAAAAAAATCTAGATGAATAAATAAATCCGATTACTTTTTTCAAGTAACGAGTAAAGTAAGGGATTGCAATTGCAAAAACAGTAATTAGATTACTGTTACTTTCCCGCAAGCATGCTGTGTTACTGCGTTACTAAACCGTGATTTTGTTTTGTGAGACTATCTCCAGACAATAACGTATGAGCGGTGCAACGTCAGTGGTAAACAACAGACACGTGAAGTGATCAACGAGACAACATGGAGTGTGGGAGAGAGCAGGACCATGCAGCGTTTCATGCTTGGAAGTACCAACATTACTTTGAGTTTGACTCGGTAAAAGGTGACAAAAACATTAGTGTCCGCTGTACACTCTGCGTGGGAAGAAAACTTTTATCTACAGCGAAAAATTCCACCTCAAATCTGAGCAAGCACCTAGCAAGCCGGCACAGGAATGTGAAACTCAGTGAGAAATCCCCAGATTCCCCCACTGACATGCCTGCTGCGGCTACCACATCCAATTCTACAGGGCAAACCTCCGAGGGCCCCTCTCCTGCTAAACAGGTGAAAATAGACTTAAGAGCAGTGTTGGCAAGTTACTTGGAAATAGTAATCAGTTACTGATTACTTCTCCAAGAAAGTTATATGCTGGAATATGCAGAAATATAAGTTAACAGAAGAAAGAGGAGGAATGAATGGATGAATGGAGGAATGTGCAGAAAATAGGTTTAAATGTTCAACAATTTTCTTCAAGTCAGAGACTGTTGCATTTAATTTAATTTTTGCTTGATGCAGTGTGCATAAAGTTAAAAGATTGAAACTAATAAAACAAGTTTTAAAAAAGACACTGTTTCATTTGATTCAATTTTATATGATGGAATATGCAGAAAGAATCGAGTAAGGCTGAAAGGTCTATTGCTTACAGCTTATTCAGGTTGTGCATCATGGTTTTGAAAAGTAAAGTAACTAGTAACTAATTACTTTTGAAAATAAGTCATCAGTAAAGTAACTGGATTACTTTCTTGGAGAAGTAATCATTAATCAGTAACTAATTACTATTTCCAAGTAACTTGACCAACACTGGTGGTAATCAAGATCAAGATCACAGGAGAATAGCTCCCACGGCTGAAACTATGTTGCCAAATCTCTACGTTTATAACATCACATGGTATGTAATCAGAAATTTGCCTCAAAGAGCTTTACAATCATCCTTAGACTGTCCTCAGACTCTTAATCCAAAACAGGACCAAAAAAACCCCAAAAAACAACATTTTAACGTGGAAAAACTGGAAGAAATGTCAGCAAAAGCAACAACATAAGAAGAATGAGACATTAACGTGCCGCCAAACAGACTCCGTAAACCATAGAGACCTGTGAAGAGGACAGATTACACAAACACACAGGAGAACAAAGACTAAAACACACCACACACAGAGGGAGAGACACAGGGACAACATGCACACCAGGGAGTGAGAGAGACCAGCGGAGGGGCTGAATCTCCTGGAGGACGAAGGATCCGGATCCAAAACATCTGGAAGGCGGCAAAGACAGCAAGGGGATGGAGGGGTGGGGGGTGGTCCCAGGGTGCCCGATGGTTCAGCACAGAGATGCCCAAGTGAAAAAGAGGACACAGAGGGAAAAAAAAAAAGAGGAAGAAAGAGAGAGACACACATATTGGACAGCCATGTGCCTGTGGGACAACAAACAAACTGAGGATTAGAGAGATGCAGTGGTTTTCAGAGAGTTTACAGTATTCTTGTGGGCAGAGTCAGACTGTCTGATGTCAGCAGGGAGGTCAGTCCAGGGGAAGGGGGGGCATGTTGGGAAAAGACAGCCTGCTGACTTCTTTTTAACTCTGGGGACTGACGGGATCTCTCTACTGAGAACAGGACGGATTATAAGAAGATCAGATAGTTATGAAGGAGCTTGACCATTTAGACTTTACAATTTTGTAAGTCTTTGTCCTATAAAACACCACCCAAATACACAATCATTTGTGTATATGCATGATGTTTTGTTTTGTAGGACTTTATTGATGCTTTGTGGGACATTTCACTACCTCTGGTTGTAGAAATGATAATTAGATTTTTATGATTCACACAATTAGGGAAGAAGAACAGTTTCAGTTTCACTGCTGTAGACCAGGATTTTACAGGTGCACAGAGATCAATATCTGTACCTGCCTCTGTATTTGGACAGAAGACCATGAGTCTAGTTAAATTAGGCTGATGTTTTATTTTCTAACCTAAAATTCATTAGTAATCCAATTGTCATGCATACAAAGCATCAAAATGACTAAATATTGGCATAAAATAATTTGTCTCTCTCTCTTTTTTTATTTTTAGCTAAACTAAGTTGTATGAAATGTCTGAAGCCCACCAGCACCTCCCCTTTAACTGGGAGACAGAAGCTTTTCAATATTTAATAAAATGTTTATGTTTTGCATTGGAAATGGAAACTCTTCAATTAATATCATTCGTTCTTGAGTATTTGGACAAATTATGTCTCACGAATAAAAAAAAAGAAAAGAAAAGAAAAAAAAAACATATTAATACCAACACTCTAATCACATTTTTTCCCCGACAGATGTAAAATCTGACTGAACTGACATCTATATTTAATAAAAAATTAAAAGCGAGATGGAAAATGTGTGCCTACTTGATTGAAGTCTCTGGAAATCTGGCCTGAAACAGTATAGTACACATGTATGATCAAAGTTGAGTATCTCATTAAGCAGCCATTAAAAAAATCCGAGTGAAAATAAACATTCACAACTATTAGAAAACCTGGTTCGAAAAAAAAAAAAAGCTCATTCTGCGGTTTAAAACATTTCTCAAGACTGTGTGGGTGAGGCAGATCACCTTTTGGTTAACATCTCTCTAGCGGCACGGAAGCTAGCCAACAGACCATTTTGACTGCAGCTTTATTGATATGAAATAGTAAACACAGGTGTTACCAATTATATTAATTAAAGGCCCGTTCCACTTAGTGTTGCAGAGCCTTCCATCCCAGCGAGCCAACATGCACAATGGCAGCACTCTGGCTCTGTTTGAGTGGACAGAACCTTAATTAGTATCATTAGTAACACCTTGTGTTTACTATTTTATGTCAATACGGCTGCTGTGGAAAAAGGTCTATGTGGCTGTACTGCTGTGGACAGAGTCAGCAGCAAAATGCATTTTAGCAACATAAAAAAAACCCAATCAGTATCAGTTTACGTGTATGCTATGTGGAACTCCTTTCAAAGCCACCGAACTCCCTTGTCATTTTACATCACAGAACATGGAAGCTGCAAGACTACAACTGCCTGTAATGGTTAGTTTGTTTGTGTTATTGCGTGACTTTTGTGTTTTTATATGTTAGTTCAGATCCAAGTTAATATTACCTGCTGCCGATCGCAGCAGCGGTGTACTAGCAAATCCTGTGTTCTGCCAGGTAGAATGACTGTTTTTGTCAAAGGAGTTTGGGGCAATAGAATGGCTTCAGTTCCGCATGCTGGATCGGCTCAGACTCAAAGAGGCAGATTAAGGGAGAGGTTGTTGCATCTTTTTATGAATGTTATTTGCGTCATTTTTTAAATAAATGTCCGAGCATAACCACGCCTAATGCAAATCCAATATAAGGAAAGTGTACAAAAACCTAGAAGGCATAAATGGATATTTAGACATTTGATTAAACTTATTCCTAATACTTTTTAGATGCTTGCTATTATGTAAAGATATTATGCGAGGCTATTGTAGCTTTGGCTTTCAAATGGCTTTAGAGCTCCCAAAACTTTACTGGATTAAAAAAAAGAAGGCAGTCATACACCAATAAGGTCAGAATATTGCCTTTCTGCATACACCTCCCCCCCATTTTTCTTTAACTGAATCTATTATTTTGCACCTGGCCTAAATATTAGATCTGACGTGCACACGCCAGTTTTTCTGCAAACAGCCACACCTAGCATACCAAGGATGCTCACCACATTATTCAAAAGGAGTTCAAAATTGGATAATGCACATGTGGCACAGGAGGAAAAGCACCCACTCTCTAATCCCCTGCTGTAGTTCCCATGGCATTTACCTTAGAGCTATTTAACCTTTGCATGGGATGGAATTTAAGCCCACACAGTGCTCAGATAGTGGTTTATAGCTATCCTGAGCTCTGGTTGCAACTGAAATGTATTGCGTTTGATGCAGAATCTGAACCCACAAGAGACACTTTACCCGCAGATTATGGCTGGCAGGCTGGGACACGATGACAGACGAGTATTACAGTGACATACCCTCTGAAACTAGATTTCATTACTCATAGAGCTTCCTGACATGTCATCTCTAAGGAACAGAGGCCAATCTGATCCCTGTAGAGTTCTGTCATGGTGGATGGAAGAGAAGGTCAAAGGTCACAAGTCCACGGGCAGCTGGGGCCAAATAATGACATGAGGCACCATGACTGTCTTTAAAAGGCCAAGTCAGTGTTACTGTCTGTCAAACATTCGATTTGTATTTTCATTCAGTGACGGCTGCAGCAAGTGAACTAGAGCGCCTCCTGCACACATGCTGGCTTGACTTGAGGTGTATTTACAGTAACTGATGCCATGTTTCTCTTGAGTCAAGCGGCTGTAAAATGGCGTATGAACTTTTCATTTCCTATAAATTCTTCGGAACAAACATCCCCAATTATTTTGTCACTTAAAAGCTTTTATTGTGAAGCAGCAAAAGCAGGAAATGTTGGGTTTTCATCAGGAGTAACTTAAAGGACCAGTGTGTAGGGTTTAGTATCTAGCTGTGAGCTTGTGGATTACAAACGCCTTGCCTCATCTTTCCCTCCAAGCATGTAGGAAAACCTATGGTGGCCACGAAACTCTCAAAAACTCAAAAGGCACTGTGTAGTCAGTAGAGTCAGTGTTTGGTTTGTCCATTCTGGGCTACTGTAGGAACATGGCAGCCTCTAAGGAAGAGGACTTGCGTCCACTGTAGATATAAACAGCTCATCAAACAGCTTATTTTCAGGTTATTATATGCTAAAAAAGACATACTTTTGAATATTACATTCCTTTTTTGCCATATTCTGCCAAAAAAAACCCTATAAATCTAACATACTGGACCTTTAACATGTCACACCCCATACAGTTGAAAGAGAACATAGAACAATAAAATAAAGCAGATACCTGAAAGTAAAAACAGCGACGCAGGTGCAAACGACATTGTGCTGGGCTGACACATCATGTCAAACTGAGTCAAGCCAAGAACTGCATGTGCGTGGAAAAAAAAACAGCAAAAGAGCCACAGAGGTTACTGATGGAGTCGACATTGCCTCTGATGAAAAGGGGTGAAATTAGTTTGTCTGCCCGGATGTAATGTTTCCATCACCGCCGACTGGAGCTGGAACCAATAAATACTCACGACTACTGAAGAATCATTTGACGCGGGAGTCAATGGTGATTGTGCTCTTCTCATTTAAGACAAAAGCCAGTTGTTATTGGGTGTTAGTGGGGTTTTTTGTCCTGAGTGAAAGGGGCACAAGTAATAACAGTAACAGTAGGTATGCATGGACTTAGGCCAATGACAATATAGACCTAACTGCTTTCTCATCACATCATTGCATATGAATGATGATGAAGTGTGAACCATGTAGACAATGAATCTTCCCATAGCTTATTCTTATGATTCGACCTGTCACTCAGATTACAAAATGAAAGGAAACCAACAGTGCAGTACGTTGATTAGGAAGCCAACATGTGCTAAAGAAAGCCCTATATAATATAAGCGTGCCTGAAGCTGAGTTAACAGCATGTCTCTACCAAAATTATGACAGTTATCAGCTGTCATCTGCAGATGGATGTCAGCTGGAGAAGATTCTCTGTTATTACATTCACCTTACTGTATACTCGCCACCTCGCTGACAAGATTGGATAATACAGCGTATTAGCTTGCCTCTGTGTTTCATCTGCATTTTGTGTTCAAATCCCAAGTGTGCATTTACAATGACAGCTGTGTCATTCCATCTGTGCGTGAGCATGAATGTGCATGCACATGTGTGTGTGTTCCTATGTACGCCTGTGTGAATTTGGTTTGGTATTTTTGCATCTCATGAGCGTGTTTACTAAATTGGTAACTCCCAGGAAGAGGCTGTGGACTGTCAATCAGCTGTCACAGGCAGAACACGAGGTGAATACCGATTGCGAGCAGAGCAACACGCTGCAGAACAAGACTGGGAGATAGGGTGAGAAATGGAGGGCGGTAGAGAGAATGAGTATTGTGAAAGAGGGGAAAGGATACAGCGGAATACATTATTTGTGCAATTCTCCCTGAAATGCATATGCAATGAGGAGAGAGGGGCGCCCTGCAGACAAAATGCACAAATGACACGCAAAAAGCTGAGATTTGCAAAGTTAACAACATTAACATGACATATGTTGTCTGGTTTCAGGTAGAAACAAGATTTCAAACTGAAGCAGTTGGTGATCACTTGCGGCCCCCGCTGGCTGGTTAAGACGAGGAAACGGCAGTATAAAGCAGAGCAGTCAAAAAATATAATTACTGCCTTGCAGTAAAATAAGGAATTTAATAAGGAAGGTATTACTATATTGACCTGTAATTTTAAAGTAATTTAACAAAAGCTAATGCGTTTTTTTTTAAAAAGAAATTCAAGTTCTCACTATCATGTGTGATTCCAGTGAATAAGTGAATACAGCATGTTTCTCACAGCAAATTAGAGACTTTTTATTTTTTTTTACAGACGATTACAGAGGACTGATAGAAAGTTGAACATTATGATGTCACAGTGAAGTTGACCTTTGAACTTTTGGTTAGAAAATGTCACCGCCTCATCATTTTATCCCATCTGTGTGTAATTTTGTCATGATTGGTGAGTTACGGCCAAAAATGTGTTTAGTAAGGTCACCGTGAACTAATCAGTTCATCCTTGAGTTCAAGTGGACGCTTGTGCAAAGTTTGACGATTGTGAGGTATCGCCTTCACAAGAACAGGGCGGACATGAGGTGACAGTAACCCTTGTCTGCTAAAATGACCATCCAAGCGGTCATTTGTGCCAAGTTTGAAGAAATTCCCTCAAGGCGTTCTTGAGATATCACATTCACAACAACAGGATGACCCTACAACATGTCACCCGCTCCAGGTTAATAAGGTAAAAAATATTAACAAATAGATATCACCATCAAACTTCCACAATTATCAAATTAAATATGCACTAATTTGCATGACATATTGGCCATAGAGATGTCTGCCTTGTCCAGAACATAATGGAACTAGATTTCACTTGTCCTGTGGTGCTTGAAATGCACGTGAAAAAATCAACAGCAATGTCGAGAGAAAGTAGACATCGCTAAGGCAAATATCTCCAAAACTGGGCAACTCACACTAAAATGATCTAGATGGATAAATCACACTACAAAAGAAAAAACATAAATGTATTTTTGATTTTGGGGTTAACTGTCCCTTTAAGCAAAATGGACCAACATCTGAAAATTGACCAGCGCATAAAAAAAACAATGTTTTTATGTTTGAATAATTTATGCGCTAGTTTGAGGTCAGCTTTTATCGAGGCTCATCAAAAAAAAAAAAAAAAAAAGCATGTATTTTTAATAATCCGCACAATGAATGCAAAGGTGAAGAGCCAAAGCAGGATGGAAGAGAGACAGACAAGATGATCGTCCAAAAGAACAGGTCGCGGAAGTCTGGGAAATTAATTCTGTGTAATTTTCACACCATTATGTGATGGAACTGAATGAAACTGGATTCATTTCCAGTGAACGCTTGGTCGGGCTGATGGGTAGTGTCTGCCACATACTTTGCTTTGAAAGAGAATCCTGGTGAGTGGAGAGAAATTGTTTAAAGAAGTGAGCCTTCGCCATATTCAGCCAGGTGTGAGAGAGGGTATTTTAATTCTCACCCCGGGGCCCAGTCTTATGAACACATGCCATCAGAATTTCAATCATGCTGTTAAGAAACGTGGGTGTGAAAACGTGAGGGAAGAATGAAATGCGATGAAGACACCTGTGTGTGTGTGTGTGTGTGTGTGTGTGTGTGAGAGAGAGATGGGGGAATGCAGGGTGGCAGTATGTGAAACTTGAAACTTGATACTTGAGTGCCAATTTGATATGTATCGTACACTTCTAGAGACTTTATATCATGATTCATATTTCCAAAAATAATGCATATCACATGTCAGTCGCTCTTTATTAGTTTTATTTCAGCAGCATCATTGCTATACTGCAAATAAAAGTAGAAAATGAAATACTTTTTAATGTAAACTGCTACGGTTAGCTGCCCCTGCTCATCAAGCTAGATTTATAAGTACAGGTGCCATGTACAGGGTGGGTGTGTGGATGCAATGTTTATTTTGTTTACTTTGTAAAAGCTTGCCAAAGCATATCAATACAATGTTGAATTGTATGCATCATGCTAGTAAAGCTAATGAATTGATTTGAATTAAGGTGTAGTGAGTGTTTTTTGCTCTTGTGTGATACCGGACGAACACACCAAGTGCTTCAATTGATTAGAGCACAAAGCACCATGAATTCAACAGTTAACGCAGTTAACTTGCGGCTCTATCATCTAAATTAGACTCACACAACAAGATTTCTGCCGCCAGCCTTTGTGTTGACATACTTCAGAAGACTGAACAATGAAAATGCAAAGCATGCACCGCACTCCAACGAGGGACCAGATGTGTCGGACTGAGGGTTCAAGAAGCAGTTCGCCGCGACATTTTGACATTTTTCAGACAAAATTCCAAGTGAAAGGGCAGAGTCTGCAAGAACACTGGATTCATATTTTATC